>CAJFCP010025576.1:10459-28938 GCA_904066005.1 Synergus itoensis
CAAATTTTTCGTCGATGCGCAGAACGAACTGGAAATGGAACGAATTGCGCCACGAAAAATTTGGCCCCTACCGCCGACAACG
Source organism: Synergus itoensis (assembly GCA_904066005.1). Classification (NCBI taxonomy): domain Eukaryota; kingdom Metazoa; phylum Arthropoda; class Insecta; order Hymenoptera; family Cynipidae; genus Synergus; species Synergus itoensis. The sequence continues at coordinate 10,542 of CAJFCP010025576.1, forward strand.
TTCTTGGGCTCACGGCTGCCTTACCCCCACCACCGGAGTTGGATGTCCTTATTAGAGTGTTCTTGCGTCGTTTATATGTCATTTCCGTCCGCTCGCCGACAAGACGGAAGACGAGTCTTCTCTCGCCATTCTGTTCTCGACTGAGTTTCCTTGCACATGTGTGTTGACAGATTAGTGTTCTTTAATTTGGAAATCTCGCATTGTTCTGTAATTTGGATTATTTATTTCGTTGCCTCTCTTTTTGGGAAGATCCATCCACGAGATATATATTTGATTAATTGGAAGTGTGCCTTCCAAATTACTTTGATTTGAAATCTAGGCGTGTGCCTCTAATTATTTAAGAAAAGGGAATATTGAGCAAGGTATGTCTATTCATTTACAGTTACCTGTTGATTACTTGTCTCCGTATTCTGGATCGGTTTTTGGTAAGTAGATTATTTTAGAATATAGTAGTGTAATCATTGTTTGCCAATTATTGAAAATTGATGTCTCCCAAAATGGCGGATGTTATATAATAATGTTACTCTCGCTCTAACCACCATTTTGGGTAATCAATCATAAATTGTAATTATTCAAATTGTTGGTTGATTCTAGTCTGCAATCTATGACTTTAGAATTATTTTCAAGATATTTAAATGGTTGCTAAAATTGAATAACTCTCTCTTTGAATTATCAAACTCTCATGAGTTGTAATGTGAGGCGATTTTGCCAAATTGTAATTGTCACCGTAATCGATCTTTTGTATAAAGTATTATGATTCAGGTTCTAACTAAAATTATCTAGTTAATAAGTTAATAAGTCATTTCGAATATATATAGTTTTTATAGACCTCAAAAATACACGGATTGAAATTTAATTCCTTTAGCCGAGAAGGGTTTCTCGAAGCCAGGAGGGGGGGGGGGTAGCTCTCGATTTTTCGGAAAAACTAATTTGTTTGGCTAAAGTGGGAAATCTAACTCTAGCCGAAACTTTCCCATTTTAGCCAAACAAATTAGTTTTTCCGAAAAACCAACAGCCTTCAGAAAAATTTGTGCCACTCAATAATCCTTACCACTACTCGTATTTCTACAACTAAATGTATTATACAAAGTAGGGTAAGAGGTACATTTATTGGCAATATCCGTTATTATTGGCATAATTATGTCAATTATAACTGATAAAAAACAGGAAAGGTTCGGGTAAGAAACTAAGAAACTATATGCGATTGTTAAAAACTATTTAATTAGTCAGTTGCTGCATATTGGGGTGGTCCGAAAATACAACATAGCTATGAATCCGATCTCGGGTGTTTCATTTAACTATATTTAAATTTTTTGTGCTCATTTTTTAAGCACTTTGCTTCCTCATTAAGATGAAGTTGCAAATGAATTTGCTTTCTCATAGAGGAAGCATTAACGATTTTCTTAAATATTTAAAAATATATATAATTCTTTTTTCTCGAAAGAAAGAATCTTTCGACCTCATCATTCATAGATTCCTTGCGTCGAGACGAATCTATTGACCTGTAGGATTAGTGTTTTTATTTGAACTAATATAGGGTCGGTGCTAAAATTTTGCTGCATTTTATTATAAATAAAAATCTCTAATAACTTTTTAAAATACATAAAAATGTTCTGAACTTTTCATCACTATCTATTTCAATTTTTAAAAAATTTGTATATTTGAACTAACTTAGTGCATATGTTATTCAATATATTTTTAACATCTCAATTTCATACTCAAATCGAATATCAGTCAATTAAATGCCGAGCACAACGCATCTCTCTAAATCTGAATTAGTAAGAAGGTACTAATGAAATAGTGCCAATTCGTTTACTAATTCACTTTAGTAAGCATTTTTACTATCAATTAGTTAAAAACTACTAATTCACAGTAAAAATAATTACTAATCAGTCAATTATTTACTAAATGAATTAGTATTTTTTTACTGCAAATTAGTAGTTTTTAACTAATTGATAGTAAAAATGCTTACTAAAGTTAATTAGTAAACGAATCGGCACTATTTCATTAGTAACTTCTTACTAATTCAAATTTAGAGAGATGGGCATGCAGTGGTATCAAGTGCTTTTATTGCAAGTTGCCCTCTTTACTATTGAGAACGGAATTTCTTTACTATTGGGAGCTTTGTACTATTGGGAACTTTACTATTGAGAACATCGAGTGTATATTATATATATATAGTCATAAATCGTGAGATTTCAGATAAAACGGTGGAAAAAGTATACGAGTTGTACTCAAAATAAATAAGAGGGGCTGTTGCGGTCAAATATGAGTTACTGTTAAAGGGAACGTCCGATAGATATTTTTTGGAGAGGAAAAATGTTGCAGGACAATATTTCCCGTTCCATGTGCCATCCGGAAATTTACTTTCACCCTCCTGGTACTGTTCGATGGTTGGTAGTGGTAGTTCCTGCATTATATTAAAGTACTAAATTCAAGCGATGGATTCGAGATTGGGAAGGTTCTTTCGACTCAGTTTTACGAGTGGATACGCGAGTTCGCATTAATGCGTTTACCTTAGTGCCTCTGGAGCTCTCGATGCATACTTCTAAACTCTAAAGACCCTCCGACTGAAGAGAACTCGACAAAAAATTCTTTCAGAAAGTAGAAACACTGCACATTGTAGGACCTGGTCCTTACCACACTTATTAGACTACTTGGTGGTTCGTGCATAAAGAGGACTGAAGAAAAGAGGAAAAGAATGGAGTCCTTTCGTTTGAGCAGAAACGAGGCTTTCATGAATGATTGCTTTTATGTTCGGCCTTATTAAGCTTCTTCGTTTCGGAAAGCTAAAGCATTCTTCATAAATTTTCGTTCGAAATAATGAAAATATTCATTTTTTGATAGAAAAGGGTGTTTGGAAAAAGGATTTAGAGAAAGAGATTGGAGGAGTTTGAAAAAAGGGTTGAACAGGAGAATGAAAACGGTATTTGGAAAAGAAATTTTGAAAAGGAGTGGGAAATAAGAAATGAAAAAAGGGATTGAAAAATGTGGTAACAAAAGAAGGTTGGAAAAAAAGGTTCAAACATAGGGTTGGAAAAAAGGTCTGTAAAGAAAGGGGGTTCAGAAAAAGGATATAGAAAAGTTGTTGTTAAGGGGCTTCGAAAGAGGATTTGGAAAAATTTGATAAGACAAGGGGTTTGGAAAAGTGTTTATAAGAAGTGGATTTGAGAAGCGATAATTAAAAAGCTCAGTTAAATCTTACTATATAAAGCTCAATAAAAGCTCGTTTAAAAAGCTCAACCCCAAAGATATTAAATTTCAAACAAAACAATAATAAATGGAAAGTGTTTTCTTACCAAAAATATACATGCCATAAGTACCTATTTTATTAAAAAATAAATAATAGTATTTTCTTGTATAAATATAATATTACAAAATAAAATATTAGAAAAAGATGGGAAGTGATCAAATTACTCGGCATAATACCAGTAACTATCAGTTATTATCATTTGTGCCCCAAAAAAGATTCCCTTAATAGAAAATCTCAATATACTACATTATAGAAATTCCCCATCTGTTACCATTTACCTTCTAATAGAAATAAATAGAAGTAAATGGTGCCGAATGGATTCTCTCGTCAATAGACTCTATGACTTGTTTTATGATACAAGGAATTTTTCCCCAAATTTAGGAACGCTTCAATATTCCTTCATCTAGATTCCTTTCATTGATAAATCCATTTAAACAAACTAAACTACCGAAAAATAACAAAAATTGCAAAAGTAAAATTACAAAAACATAAAAAATAATAAATTTCCTAGGCTATAACTGCAGGTTATCGAAACTTTTACTTCTTGACTCCTTGCGAAATTCCCGGGTTCAACAGATAACTTTTTTTATACATTTTTTTTCGAGGAATACATTTTTTTACTGGTAAAAATAGATCGTAACTCAGAAAATAATACATTTTCAACAAAATATATGAGGATTCTGGAAATGACATTTCAGACAAATACACTTAAAAAAAGAAAGAGGAAAGGACTCTCGAAACTAGGACTGCGACAAATTGAAAGCGTGTGTTACGAAGTGTTCTCACTTATCTTCAAAGTACCGGTAATTGACGCCCCCCCCCCCCTCTTCTCCTACCCCCTTATTACTAAATTTCCCAACGATGCACCCAAGCAAATATCTCCGACCGTCATTTTTTTCCCTTCTCTTTTTTCACGCCGTGGGCATTATCCAGGGCCAGGTGCAATCAACGAAGCGTGACAGAACGACTATGAGTGAAACTAATCGCGATTCAGGACACCCTCGACGACGATTACGGGGATATTCCTCCCTTTGATGCTCGAAAAAGGCCTTTGGAAAACCCACCATTGACGGATTTTTAATTTTGGGATAAGCAGATTTTATTTGAAAAAGATTCATTAAAATCTACTTTAACCCTTAAGGGCATGCTCTGCACTTGGTTGTGAAAAATTTTTTTCGGCGTTCACTATGTCCAAACGGAATGATATATCGCTCTCAAACTTTGAAATATAGGAAATGAGTCATTAAATTACGTTTGTATATTTAGTTGGAGCCATAATTTAAAAAAAAAAATCAGATCCCTACTTTACCGACTTGATTTTTTTTCAAAATTTTAACTACAACTGAATATACAAACGCAATTATGTCTCATTTCCTATATTCCAAATTTTGAGAGTGATATATGATTCCGTTTGGACATGGTGAGTACAAAACAATCCCGGAGAGTGTGAGGTGGCGTTACGAGACACGAGCTGAAGGCGGGTGGCACCACACTTGTCTACTTAGCCACTTTGATGCCCTTCGCCAAGGTTAAGCGGTTGGTGGGACACCATGTGGGAAGCCGGATGTCAGGCGTCTCAATTTTCTTACAATTTTCGCGACGCCCGACCTCACCCCTCCCAAAAAAAAAAGAAGGCCAGCCTTTTTTTTGGAGTATGTGAATTTAATGGAGGAAAAAACAGTAAACAATCCAAAGACCAAAGTGTAGATGTCCAAAAGGGAAAAAAACAGTCATTGTTTAGTTACCCTTACGAAAATGTAACGAAACATGTCACTTCGTCATTGACCCCTGAAAAAGAGGAAAATTGTGTTCAAATGATACTAATACCAATTTAACCACCATAATATGATGACCCTGTTGGAAGTAAAAAGATAGAAAAGGATAGAGATTTTCTATCTCTCTCAAGTGTACACTTTGCATCCATGGATTGCAAAAAGGATAGAAAAAGATTGGCGTGGATAGGCGTGGGATAGACATGGATAGGCGTGGATAGGCGTCGGATAGACATGGATAGGCGTGGATAGACAAAGGATACAGAAAGATAGAAAGATGAAGATTCAAAAGGAAAGAGATTATTGTAGAGATAGAAATAGATTGGCATGGATAGGGAAGGATAAATTTGGATACATTTTTCCTTTCTATTTCAATCCTGAATATTGAAAAAGATTCAAATAGATAGACTTTCTATCTTTTTACTTCCAACAGGGGATCTAATCCACAAAATGAATGATGGTGTTTTTATTATTATAAGGTCTTTAACTGAAATCTATCTGTGTGACTTTTTTTTTGGTAAAATTAAATACGAATTAATTTTTCAAGCAATTTCAAGTAGATACTTTCAATTCGTACACAAAGAAATTTTTCAATAAATTCAAGATAAAACAAAATTGATGAAATTTTACTTTAGAAAAAAATTAAAATAAAAGCGTATACATATAATTTATTTATACGCATAATTTATTTTTTTCTCGCAGAAGTTAAATAGGAATTCGTGATAAAGCGAAGGTCTCTTGGTCAGAGGCTTTTTTCAGTGGACTCTCAATTCGAAATTGGGGTCGTGCCATTGGTAGTAAACTTCTGAAAGGCCGAGTCGAGTAGTTCAACCGATTACTCGCATTGAATTACTACCACTTCAATTGTGCGAATTTTATAAGTGTCACGAACTCAATTATTCTGATTAGCAACACCCTATTATATTTGTAAATTTCAATAAAATAATTAAAAATAAAATATATAAGTCATAAATAAATACAAATATTTGAATGAAAAAAACAATTTCAAAACAATCTCTAATGCAGACTAAAAATAGCTGTGAAGTTGTGTTAACTTTTGTGCTCAATGAGCATCACTTTGCTTCCTGGAAACAAATATGATTTACACAATTTGAACAAATTTTTATTTGTTTACATCAGCTTTAAAATGTGATAATTTGGAAACCGAGATAAAATTGCAATAATAGTTTTGTCAGAGAAGAGAAAAAGGTCTAGTTAGGCCAACTAGACGAATCTAGTTACGCGTGCCTAATAAATTTAAGACAGATATTTCGTACGTCTTACTAAATGTCTAGTAAGTGGTGTAGTAAATCTAACCGATGCGTCTAGTAGTGACGACTAGTGTCCGTAACTAGACATCTAGTAACACGGGGGTGAAGCTCCATGTTAAATAGTGGAAACAGATTTTGGCAATATGGCCGCTTATGGAGCGACCGATGCGCCATAAGTGTCTCCTGGCAGAACTAAATTCAAAAGCGAGCATGCGGGCGGGATATTCAAAATCGAAATATTTTTCTTATTGATCTTTTTATTAATTAACAATACCATTAATCATTGTTATTGCATACTCGAATTGAATTATGCAGTAACATCGTAAATGGCATTGTTAATTAATAAAAAGATCGTTATTCTGTCAGATTAAATAGTAATTTGGAAAAGCAATTTTAAAAAGTAAATGCAATGGATCAAGGTACAAAATTATTTTATTTATTTAAGACAGTCTTTTTTTATAAAATCTCTTTCTTAGAGAATATTGATCTCGTATTAATTCAGAACTATAATAACAATTTGTAGAAGAACTTAAATTATACTTTGAACAATTACAAATCGTGAAAACCTAATGAAAGAGTTCAACTCTTGTAGCTTTTATAAAATCTCTTTTTTACAGAGTAATAATCTGGTAATAATTGAAAACTAGAATAACAATCTTTTAGAAGAACTTAATTATACTTTGAACAATTACAAATCGTGAAAACTTAATGAAAGAGTTTAACTCTTGTAGTTTTTATAAAATCTCTTTCTTAGAGAGTACTAATCTGGTAATAATTGAAAACTAGAATAACAATCTTTTAGAAGAACTTAAATTATACTTTGAACAATTGTAAATCGTTACAACATAGTAAAAGAGAAGAATGCGCAAAACATGCAGAATATTATAGTTTCATTAGAAAAAGATTTTGTTACCTTTTACCTGTAAATACTCTTTCCCTTGACTTTGTGATTTGATTTTTGGAACGAACGTTGACACACAGCCTGATGATTAGAAGCATAGTAATTATCATAAGAATACTCTGTAACAAGAGAGGCAACTCAAAACGCTTTTGAAACCTAAAAAAATCAGTAACAATTAAAGGATAATTAATACTTACTCTTTTAACATAACCTAAGCGGTCAACCGTCAACCCGTTCAACATTTTCGGCTTCAGTTCTCGCACATTAACAACTTCGGAATTCCCTAGACTCAGAAACTGTATAACTTTAAATTCCCTATAAAGGACCCCAGATCGGCCTGGCACGGAAGTAAGGCTTGTTACCGGAAGTTCCTATGCCAGCTTCATACCCGTGTCTAGTAAGGAGTTTTCCCCCACTACTCTATTACTCTCTTCGATGCTCCCTCCTAACCTATTACCCCCTAGCTAGCCTACTTAATTTTCGGCGTCACTATCTTCAATTCTGCATTTTCTTGACGACACGTGCATTTTCTAGTTCATTTATTCTTGTTTATTGCAGTTTATTTTCTCAATAAAAGTTCTCAATAAAAGTTTCCAATTAAAAAATGAGTGAATTTTGTGATTTAGAAGTGGACAATCTATTGGATCACTGGAACTTAACCTCTTATATAAGTCTACATTCAAAGGTAATTAATAATAATTAATTAATAATAATAATTAATAATATTATATATTAATAATATATAATATTATTATTATTAATATTATACATCAAATTTTACCAGAAATCTAGTTAAGTTACCAAAACATAGGAACGTAAGCCTAACTAAATGTTCGGTCACTTTTACTAGACAGCTAGTTAGCCCTACTACTAGTTGTCTAGTAAATCGCACCCGACGCGTTGTGCGCCTAACCAGACAGAATCTAACTGAACTGTCTAGCGCCAGTCTAGCCGGTCTAGCGCGCGCAACTAGACAGCTTGTTGGTTCATATTTAACTACACTGTCTAGTAGGGCGCACCAGGATCCTCGTTGGCCTAACTAAACCTTTTTCTCCGTGAAGAAATAGAAAAATACGAAGACACGTGAATAAGAAACAGAAGTAGAAAGGGAGACACTATACGTACTACTGAAAGAAATGGAAAGATACGAAGACTCATGAATGAAAAAGAGAGGTAATACGGCTGTAACCAAACGCTTATAATTAAACCAGCAAGCAGGGCCGGACTTATGTGGAGGCCAGTGAGGCCAGTGGCCTCAGGCCCCCACCACCTGGGGGCCTCCACCACCTGTATGAAACATATACATGTCATATAAGCCGCATAAGACCTGAATGCTCTCCCTAAAAAAAAAAAAAAAAAAAGGTCACCAATTTCCGTCACTCCCCGAAAAGGGGCCCCCACCATGGACTGGCCTCAGGGCCTCCCCCAACCTAAATCCGGCCCTGCCAGCAAGATAGCCAATGGGATGTTACGGAGTTTCGAGATAGCCAATGGGATACGTGTTACGGATTACGGAGTTATCGTGAGGCGATTTCTTATATAGGATAAATATATTTATAGTTTTGTATACTCTGAAAAAATCATTCCCCAGCTTATTGCTATCGTCTGCAATGAATCTGAGGGAGAGCGAAGCGGATTTTCTGATAACGGGGAGATTAGACTCCATATCATGATCCATCGACGCAAAATCGCCTTCAATGTCCATTAACGCGTTCCCAGATGTACATTTGACTCAGACGTGAGTGCCTTAGTTAAACACAACCACCCGATCGATTACTGTTGTGCTCGTGGTGGACCTCACCCTTGTGAAATTGGTCTTATTGTTATGTATCTATAGTTTGTAATCGTCTCAATAGGTTGATTAAAATGGATTCGGCGATTAAATTACCGTTCTCAATAGTTGGGGGGATCAGAGCTTTGTAGTATTTTCTAAAACGCTTCAGAAATTTTCTGGAATTTTCTTACAATTTCTATGTAATTTGAAATCGCTTGTTTATTTTGGTATTTTTATTTCCGGTTACTTTAATTTTATTTGAAAAGACCTCACGTTTAAAATTATTTTTTTTTCATCCTGTAAAATCTCGTGAAATTCCTTTAAATTTCGCATAGTCACTTGATACTCCTTAAAATTACTTAAAATTCCACAAAATATCGTTAACCCTTGCTTGCCACACCTCCGCGGAGTAACACGCTTGCCACATTGGGTGTCGGCCACCCCAGCCATAAAAACTGAAATAAAGAATTAACTATTGGATCTTTTTCTTTGAAAATTGGTATGGAACTTCTCAAAAGCTTACTTCAAAAGATCATATAGGTTATATAGCCAAAAATTTTAGCTGAGTCTTCTACTGATGTGTCACTATAACAAAAAAAAAAATTAGTTTACAGGATCTTTCAAAAAAGGTATTTATTCTGAGAAATTAAGGACGGAATTTTACGGAAAAATTAGTTATGCATTTTTGCCAAAAAATTAGTTTTATTATTGAAAAAGGAAGAAAATATTACATTATTCTGAAGAAGAACTAATCAACATCAACTAATAAACATCAACTAATGAACCTCAACACAGTCATTGCACACAGAGACGTTGTGCAGTTGACATACTGCCTGATCTGCTTGTAATGTCTTCTTTTCTTGTGCACAAATAAATTATAGTTGTTGGAACGTTTTAAATGAAAAAAAAATTAGAAGTTGAATAATATTATATAAAAACTATATTCTTCACTCTGGAATCAAAATATACTCGTAAAAAAATTCAACTCAAAAAACCAATTTCGATTATACTTGCCACACTGGGGTGGCTGACACCCCACGCAACTTTGAACAGTTACCACAGACACGTAAACAGCTATTGCAGAACTATGCCAATGCCCTGAATAGGTACGGGCAGTCTCGAATTATTGACAAATATTGATGTAAAGCGATTTCCTTCACGTTTAGGTACTTAAAATTAAGAAAAAAAAGCCTGGGGTGTAATCCACCCCGCAGTGTCAAGTAAGGGTTAAATACATTTTCATAGCACGTCGGGCGAAAGTTCGATATATTCGGCGTCTCCGAAGACTCGCCTATAAGGGGAACTCGATTTGGATTAATCGTGATTTTCTAACTTCACTTTGTCACACGAGAGTAACGCACAATGAAAACTATAAGAACGAAATTTGAATTAATTTCATGAGATACTCAAAACATTCTTCTATTAAAATTCCCTTTTAAAATCCCGAAATTACAAATCCTCCAATTATTCCAAAAATGTATCCAAGTTAAATTCGCCTCTGTTTTCGCAGCGAAGATTAAACTCTTTTCCTCTCTTTTTTATTTCTTTTCTTGAGGGACGAGGAGTTACTTTGATCCCAAGACAAAAACGCCGCATCACTATAATAAACGTACGCTCAGCGAAAAGCTATAGTGTTTGTAAGAGGAAATCTGGCAGACACTCTCTCAGGAGAAACGACCGAGTCGAGTCTACACGTGCATGCGCCTGATATGAAAAAGGGTGGAAGAAGAACGATCCTGCCCTTCTCTCTTTGTAATTAAGAATAGACCTCCGGCTTGCTTATGGAACTCGGTCGAAATCAAGCAACTCTTCCCAAAATGTTTTTACCTCCTTCATTCCTCCTCTAAACTAAACTCTCATCAAATTCCTCTCCCCGCATTTGAAAAATATGCTTCACGGTGTTACATTCTAAACCCGGAAAAGTGATTTGTTCAATAAGCGCCATGGAAAGTCAAGAGTTAACGCAAACCAGATGCGAGTGTACTCGACATAAATCTCGATGATTAAGCACACCGAGTCATCATGGGAATTGAAGATCTTCACTTTCCTTCGGCAAGAAAAAGTCATTATTTTCCCCTCAAATATTCGACTCAACGTTATTTTTAGGACTATATACTATTTGTTGATCATAGGGGATTTTAAGAATTTTTAAAACATTTCGAAAGGTTTCAATGAATTTATTGAGATTTTCAGAACATTTAACGGATTTTGGGAGCCTTTACGAAACTTCACGGCATTTTAACCCGTTGTGGTTACACCTCCGAATAATAACGTGTTGGTCATAAGGGGTCCGGGGGACCCCACGTGGAAAAATCGTTGCAATTCTTCTTCTATTTAATATATCGACTTTAAATTCCTACCGAACTTAGTTTAAGGTCTCTTCTTTAAGACCCAACAGTTTTTTTGCTTTTTAAATATTTTTTTCAAAATGAAACAATACAAAAAATTTTTTTTTTTCAAAATTTTAACTTTTTCACATAAAAATTCATAAAAAATTCAATTTTTGAGATAAAGTGGAAATATTTTGATTTTGTACTTGCAAGATAGTATAATTTTAAGAAAAAAATAATTTATAATTATCCGTCGAGAAAACCATATTTATTTTGATGGTTAAGATGAAATATAACACTAAAAAAATTTTTTTTTAACCCTTTAAAGGCCGAGTTTTTTCTGAGGGTTCGGTAAAATCGATACATGGTGAATCTGAACTCATGAGTACCCAGTGTGAGAAAAAAAATTATTCCAGAATTTTTCCACCCTCAGAAACTACCCCCAAATCGAAAAACCACCCCAATCGCTTGAAAATATTTTAATTTCATTTCCCATCGTTTAATTCTGGCAGAAATTGAGAAATAGTCATTCCAGAACATGTACTGAGATTCTGAAGAACTTAAGGATCAATCAACCCTCATGAACTACCCCTCAGTTGAGAAAAATTCACCCCTCACTGCATAAAATGTTATCATCTCATTTTTTGTCATTTTATCTTCATCTGAATCGGAATGTGAGATTTCTGGAGTACATAAGTATATTCTGAAGGATTCACGGACAGTTTGAACCCTTATAAACAACCCCTCAGTTAGTATAAATTCACACCAATGAATAAAATGTTATAATTCCATTTTCTATTATTGTATACTGATCTGAATCGAAGAATTGGTGTTCCGGAAAAATAAGTATATTCTAAAGAACCGTCGGTTCACTTCAACCCTCGTAAACTACCCTCCAATCGGATCATCTGAACCCTCACGAACTACCCTTCAGTTGAGGAAAAATCATCCTCAATGCATAAACCTGCCTCTGAAACAATTGAAGAGTTCATACACATTTCATCGGGAACTGAACATCAATAAAAGTACATTTTCAGGTGCATCACCACAACTAGGGGTGGTTTTTTTATGTTCTATAACTGTTAAGGGTAGTTTTTGATTCGGATATTGATGATTCATATTTTTTATATGTTTCCAAAAATATATATGAACTGAACTACAATGAAAGTGCATTCTTGGACATATCATCACTGCTAGGGGTGGTTTTCGATTTTTATTTACTGTTAGGGGTGGTTTTTGGTCCGCACCTTTTTGCTACAAATTTTTGATGTGATTTCAAAGCATACATATGAAATTGCGACCCAGAAAAAAATGTTTCCTGGAATTTATGCTTATTTCTAATTTTGTCGCAATTTTCGCACTTTTTGTCGGGGTGTAAAACTGAAGGGGTGCAACCCTCGTGTTTGCCAAATTTTTCATGATTGGATGCATCCTTCATCTTCAAAATGAGACTTTAAAAAAGACGATACGTTTATTTTTATGGGAGTTACAATTTTTCAAAGTAGGTGGGACGTATGTGTCCCACTGGCCGTTAAAGGGTTAAAGAAAATTTTAGATATTAGACCTCAAACTTCGCCTGGGGTCAAATGAACCCCGAGTGACCACAAGGGGTTAATGGATTGAACGATATTTTATAATTAGTATTAGGGAAGACCGGGGCTAGTTGGCCAATGGGGCAAGTTGGCAAAGGCTCTTTTTTTAAACAACGGAAATGTTAACAGCGCCACCGCGGGTAATTTAAGTGTATTAAGTTGTGCAAACACTTCCGCTGTAATTTAATTGCATTTCGCAGCCTTGTGTCAAAAATATCATAGAATTTCAGCAAATGGAATACCAGCAAATGGAATTCCAGCACTGGAATACCGAATAAAAATTGATTTTCGAACATAATTAATTAAAAAATTCTAATTGTGGGATTTTTCAGGTTTTCACAAATGAGCAGGAGAACTGTGCAAAATAATTGTGCAAAAAGAAATAGTACATACAAGGCAAACAGAAGCGAGTCAAAAAACGTGTATCTAGTTACAATGTTTGTCAAATAAAAAGCAGATAACGAATTTTGAATTTAAATTTATATGTGATCAAAGCCCCTTAAGCTGAATATTCAAGGAGCTTTTTTCTGACATTTTTATGATTATGAGCACAAAATGATGAGGAAAAAGAGGGGAAATTTCCGGGAAGACTTCAGAATAAGACAATGCATGAACCTGATGAACCCCGGCCCTCTAGAAATATGTAAAAGGAGCTTCTAGTAAGCAGATACAAACCTACATACGCGGAACCGCATCGGGAATAGGCGTGAGTCGTGTGACGGATGAGAACTAAGCTTTGGGCAGAGCCCCCATACGGTGATCCCGAGGGATATTTTCCGAGATTGATGTGTCATGCGAGTCGATCATATACATTCGCTAAGACCCATCACGACCCATGCATTGGCAATGACGCCCCCAAAACTCACCAGCATCACACCACCAATCAACGAAATTTACGCCAACGCCTATATCATGGAGAATAGACATAATTAAGGAGACCAAAATCCTGTACATCAACTTCACAAATAATGAGCATGTTTTTTCGCGAAGTACACACTTTCGTGAACTTACCATGCGTGGCGCTAAAGTTTCTTACGTATAAATATGGCTGCTCATAACATAATCATTAAACAATTAATGGATCGTACAATTAAACGTGTGAATGATTGAATTCATTGAATGATGTTATTTTTAATCTGTTGTAAATTCACTAATCAGTTAAAATTATAATTGTAATGTTATGCTTCGTTGAGAGAATAAAATAAAGAAAAAATGACGTAAAGAAATTTAGCGCCACGCGCGGGAAGTTCAGGAACGTGTGTACTTCGCGAAAAAATATGCTCATTTTTCGTTTTACTTTACTTTGGTAGTTTGGTCTCCTTATGTCTATTCTCTATGGTTCATTAGATCAAAAAAAAACTTAGGTTAAATGATTAGTTGGTGAAATTGAAGTTAGGACAAATGTAAAGTAGGGAAAACGGATATTAGGTTAAATAGTAATTCGGACAATTATGGAAACTAGGTCAGAAATTAGGGTTTATATGTGAATTCGGAGCACTGTAGATTAGGTAGAATAATAATTCAGGTGCATACAAATTAGAGCAATTGATGATTTGATAATATGAAATTCGGTCAAATGGGAATTATAACAATTGGAATTTGGGATTCCCTGACCTGAGCCGGATAGGGAATGATACGCCCGATCAGGTCCCCATTTGTGCCGGACTTGTGGCAGCCAGATCTGCGCCAAGTCAAAATTTCTACATTATATGATATTATATGATTCTTTGTGAACAAATTTTTTTGCTTGGTTTTGTGTGCGGAATGCACTTAAGGGTAGTTACACATACATTAATTTCTCGTGAAAATGCAAAAACACGTAAACTTTGTTTTATTATCGCGTGCAGTATATATTTTTGCAGATTGTGAAAGATTCTGTTATTATATGTGAAAACAATTAAACGGGTGTTTGGTATCAAACTTTTCGGGGTCGGTTTTTACGCCGTAAAAACAATTTTAAGCACGTAAGAAAAAATACGTGTCACTTATTTTTTTGAGTACTACGACATATATGAGAACAAAGAAAATCGAAGGGAGACACCTACTTAGGCTTCCTTGTCAGCACCTTTTGAATAAAATTACCACTTGTATGTATCTGAAAGCAGATCATTCAAACAAATCTCCTAGACATGCTAACCGTCTCATGCACGTCACCACCCATGTCACGGTAAATCCCCTCTTTTCAAAAGGGACAGAACACACATTAAATATTTTTCGCATTTTCCCAATGTCCATCCCACTGAAAAGGGAATAAAGTTACGAGGAAAATAGTTACGATGAAAAAAGTAAAAATAGTGTCGATCGTTTTCCGGAAGTCGATAGAATTGGAATAAAGAGAGCGAAGCAGTTTAGGACTTTAGGGAAATCTGAAATAGTCCTCGTTCGGGATTCATCTTGGTCGGGACAGAAGGGATTTGAAGGATTTGCAAGGGATCTTTAACGGCGGACCCCAGGACATTCAAAGTCCTTTCCTCTATTAACATACTACCACTTGGACTGTCAGCTCGCATATCGGCGTAAACGCCTTTACGTAGATAAGCTCTCGGGAGCTAGAGAGTCGACACCTTGCCGGATTCCATTCATTTTAAAACGCGATCTGAAATTGCCTGTTATCGCCGAGGGTGGCCGAATATACGCAGGGGACCATTTTTATCTTGCTGTTTAAAATTTAGGTGGTGTCAGTGCCATTTAATGATCACAGCTTTCCGATGATCCTATACTGCCATACTTGATCCCTCCTGTAGTAACTGCGATGGGTTCCTCTCCCCTTCTTAAGGGTACGTGAGCTTTTGTGCTGAAAATTTCCAATGAAAATGAGAAATTCAAATTTCGGCACGGGGAAGCATGTTAATATCAATTTTTCCAAACGTACGTTGCAATTTAGAGAAAACGTGACATATTGAGAACTTTTACTATTAAAATGCAGAGGGGCGCTATTTTGCGTTTTTTGCCTTCATTTAATAGACAAAAAATGAAGGTACCATAGAAAAATTATAAAATCTAAAGTTAAAAAATATTTTATTTCAAATAAACTAATCAGCCTTCTATAATTTTGCGGCAGAGTTTACTGCATTGCTCAGTATTGTCAATTGTGTATGTATGTATAATTTGAAGTGACAAACAGAAAAATAACAAATTAATTTCCTGTCAATATTTTACGGTTATTTTTGTATTTTTGCGAATCTTTAATTTGTGTATTTAAATATTAGGTAAGTAAAACACATTATTATTTTTTTTGTATAGCTTCATTTGTGTAAAAATGTGTTTTAGTCAATTCCATGAAGAATTGACATTTCTGGTTTCAAGGCACCCTGGGGGTGTGTTATATGTCAAATCCATATATCTGATACATGAAATACTTCTTTGAATACTTCTGAACAAGCATTTATACTTTCCCGTAACATTTTCCTAAACGAAAAATTATTCCAAAATCTCCAAAAAGTGATTTTTCCCCATGAAATTTACGTGGGAAACTTCAAGTCCAAAAAAAGAAAAAAATAGGGAATTTCTTTTTTTGAAGATGGAATTAAATGGAGGGGATCGTTGCCCTCTAACATGGAAAAAAAATTTTGGAATACATTTTTGGACCATCTTAGTATTCAAATATTAAGTAAAAAAAATATTAAACCCTTATGTGCCACCCGGGATCATTTGGACCCCAATTTTTTTTCAATCGTAAATATTTCTATAATGCTTGCTTCAGATAAGCATTTTTTTCATTATAAGAATATCTGAATTTTTTATATGAGAAAAAGCATATTGTTCACAAGGCTTTTAGGAACATTCACAATAGGTTTCAGGTGAAAATATTCAAAACTCGAGAAATTATTTACAGTTTTCTACACTGGGGTCCAATGAACCCCCCGTGTAGAAATTTCGATAGGGATCTAGTGGGGGCCTCACTAGTTTCCCTTTTTTAGTCTGGCCCTGATGGGGAAATCTAATCGGGGCCCCAGAAAGATCATAACGATTTTGTCAGTTAGGCCCCGACTGGATGTTCTAGTAGGGGCCTAGTGGGAATCGCCCTTCCACAACCCTATCAAAGAAAGGGTCCTACTGTGGCTCTAATCAGGTCCCCGCGATATATATGTATATATAGGTCGCGAAGTAAGGGTCTAAAATAAGATCCCATGTAGAAATTCCGATCGGGGTTTAGTAGGGCCCTGGCTAGTTTTCCCTATTTCTAGTCGGGCGCTGGTCGGGAAAAATGGAGAGGGCCTGACTAGATCTGTAACGCTGTTTTAGCCAGGTTCTAGCTAGAACTTCTGAGCAGGCCCTAACGAGAGTTAGGTAGGGCCCCGTCTAGACCCTTTCTATTATAATATTTTGGTTATTTATCATCTGTAAAATACCAAATTCAAATTAATAAAGAATAAAAAATTCTTAAATGTCAAAAGTAAAGTTGGTGTATTTCATACATTATAAAACTATTATAAACATAGTAATAGCACAGTTTTTTTTTCACTCTTACAATTTTATTTTTAACTGTGTTTTTCAATATCTATATCATAAATATTATGATTTCTTTTTTTGTGAGAATTGGAAATATTTCAATAAAATGGGCCATACTGGCCAAGACCCGAACAGTTCCTGACTAGAACTTCTTTGTTCTTTTATTCGAATCAGGGCCCAACTAAAACCTGGTTAAAATATAAGATTGGGTCTAACTAGACGTGCATAGATTTTCTATTCACAAAGGATGGAAAATCCTAACAGTGCCTTAAGGGGTTCTGACTAGAATTTACTATTCCAGTTGTTCTAGCAAGGACCTGACTACCGCCCTAATGAACATAGGGACAAATGGGGCGATTTCTACATGGGATAGACTTATCAAAGCAAAATATTTCCCACTAGCGCCTAACAGGACTCTGATTAGTTTTTTCTAGACTAGAACTTCTAGTCCGGGCCACGCTAGAACCCTACTTTAAATGGGGAAAGATAGGGAAATTTCTACACGGGCCCGTGTGGCACTAGTTGATATGTTCTGCTTCCTCATAGAGGAAGCTTTGTAGTGGTGTCAAAATCCAGTTTCCAAAAAAGGGTTTTTTTGAACATATTTCAAGGGCAATATATCTAATAGGATGTCCTGAAAAATTTTCCGGATGTATGTATGTATGTATGTCACGATCCTGCAATATCTTAAAAACGCGTAGAGATAAATTAATGAAATTTAGCACACTTATTACACTATATACCTAGTTGAATTTCTTACAAGGGTTTACCAAAATACTTAATTTTACAAGTTTCGTGTACTTTTATAATTTTCAAAAATTAATTTTTCGAATATAAGTTCTCAAATAATAAAAATTTGAAGCTGGTGTAAGGGAAATGAAGATTCCTTGTGTCTAGACGAATCGATTGACCTAAATGATTAATGCATTTCATTAAAAAATAAGAAAGTTATGCTTAATTGTATTTTCAAAAATTAATTTTTCGAATATAAGTTTTCAAATAATAAAAATTTGAAGCTGGTGTAAGGGAAATGAAGATTCCTTGTGTCTAGA
>CAJFCP010025576.1:28948-46493 GCA_904066005.1 Synergus itoensis
TGAATCGATTGACCTATAAGATTAATGCATTTTATTGAAAACTAAGAAAGTTATGCTTTATTGTAATTTTCGAAAATGAATTTTTCGACTGTAAGATCTCAAATAATCTCAATTGAAAACTGATGTAAGGAAAATGAACTTTTTTTGTGTTGACACGAATCAGGTGACTTAATATTAATACATTTGATTAACTAATTAATGCTTCTTCTATGAGGAAGAAAATCATATTTGCTTCCAGGAAGCAAAGTGCTCATTGAATGAGCACAAAAGTTGATACAACTTCACAGCTAGTTTGACATGTGAAATTTAAGGGTTAATTAAAAAGTCCAAGTAATTTATTCATATAAATCTGATATAATATGTACAAATGTTATATGAGCATATTTCAATCTATTACTTTCAAATATATATTCGTGACAGCTTCTTTCTTCCTGGGACAATAAATAAGAGAAATCTAATATTTGCTTAATCTCGGAAATATGCAGGCCGAAGTAAGGAAAACTCGCATCAGATGTGCATTGTGGGGAAATATAATTAGATGTTTATTATACGTATTTTGTGAATACGGCCCGATTAAGCGCATCTGGCGCTTAATATTTTTGCGAGGGACAGCAAGGACTGTCAGTGGCACGAAATATGATGACTACTTTCATCTATGAAAGTGTAATTATGGAAAGATTATTATTTTTCGATTTTTCTATGAAAATCTCGTCCAAAAAAGCACATGATTTATGGACTTTTATTATCTATGGATTGATATTATTATTTTTTTTTAAATATTTAGAGGTAGAGATAATTCACTTCAGCAAACAAATAAATCGTACTAGCTGTAATAAAAATGATCTATGTCAGATTGATCTTTATTTGCGCCAAATGATCAGTTGAAAGTGAAAGATAATTTATTAGAGTCGAGAATAAAAAAAAAAAAATTTATGGGATTCACTTCCTCTTCTAGGCGAGAGTTTTTTTTTTCTTTTTAACCCATGTTTATCGATCCTAAGCGACATAAAGAAAGCAATTTTATCTAATTGCTTACATCTGCTCGATAGAAAATTCTTTAGGTTTTAAAAATAGGGGAGTCTCATTTTTTCGATTCAGGTTATACTTTGTTGAGAGAGACAGTATTTTTCATTAGTAAATAGAATATTTCGATGTATAATATTTTTTCACTCTTTTCTTTCTAAATTAAACATTTTTTCTTTATGTTATACGCTATCGGGTGAAGTCAGAGTTTTAAATGCAGTATAAGTGGTGAGTCTAATCAAATTAAATGTAGGAAAAAGATATCAAAACATCTGAAGGGGTTTTTGAAAAGATTTTAGGGAATTTGAGGACATTTCGAGTGATTCTAGCAGGGAATTTCAACGGATTTCAAGAGACATAAAACATAAATGTTACAGAATGTCATGAAAAAAAAATTCATTTAAGAAAAGAAAATTACAATTTGTTTATAAACCATTGATATTTTTTAAACATATCCAATGTTTTTATATTCAGAAAAAACATTTCTGGAATGTAAGTACGTTCTTAAACAAAAATTTCAACGTAAAATTCGTCAAAATCCGATTCGCCGTTCACCAGAAACATATATATGTTAATCATGTTGTAACATTCAATTTTCATTGTTAATAGCAATGTTAATAACATTGTTAATAACTTCTAGACTTCCAGTTTATAGAAGCAATTTTTATGAGACGATTTTTTTTTAATTTATTATTTTTTAAAATTTGTTACTCTTTAAATTTGCAAGTGGGCAATATAACATGTTCCTATTCTAAAAAGATGATGAAATCGAAATCGAAAAAACCTAACGCCTTTTCCGGCAATCCGATTCGTCGTCGCGTAAGTATCGATAGTGCTTTTCGACAATCGATACTTGCGCGCGCTCATTTGAATTTGATTTCATTAATCATTATTTTATCACGAGTCTAAACTCGAAATATATCGAAAATCTTGGTTTTAAAAAAGCATTTATATAGTAATATGTAAAATAAATAATTTACTAATTTATTATGACTAATTAATAAATTAATTTAATAATTAATTAACCGGATTTTCAAATAATACTGTACAACTATAAATGCGGTAGTTTTTTTTTTAGAAATTGAAACCATAATTAAAGATCTATACTACAGTAAACATAGTTAATTTTGAAAACAATCTAATAATTATTATTTTTTATAACGTAAAATAGATGTTGTATCAATAGTTTATAAAGTATCAGACTTTAATGAAATATGAAGTATCATGAGTTATAAACAAAAGCAGTGGGTAATTATATTCTTCTAAAAATTTACTACATTTACAGTTGTATTAGATGTTTAAGCGAGGTTTCGCCTTCTAAAAAAAACTTAAGAAATTTACAGTTTTATAATAATATTTTAAATAAACAATTAATTAATTTCATGATAATTAATTAATCGGTTATTTCAAATAATACTTTACACAACTATAAATGTGGTATTTTTTTTAGAGAAAAAAAGACCACAATTAAACATCAATACAACTGTAAACGTAGTTAATTTTGAAAAGAATCTAACAACTATTATTTTTTATAAAGCAAAACACATATTGTAATTATTTAATTTATAAAATATAAGGAAACATTTTTTATAAATATATACTATTTTTGAGAATTGGTTAAGTTTTTAAAATTCATATCATGTTACTGTTATTCCTATAAAACGCAAATTTTTTAAAATAAAATTTTAATTATGACCGATAGAAAAGAAGAAATAAAATATCATAAATTTTATAAGAGTTGAAAAAAGTAAATGCGCGCGCGGAGCGCGCGTTCGTTCTTGTAGTCATAAAAAGTTAGTCAATACATAATATGTGGGAAAATCTTTGTCAACTTCCAAGATAGAGTCTTCTTTGATTTAATATTCAATAAATTATTCAATGCAATAAATTTCGGGATGTACTATCATGAATAAAGGAAGATAATATATAAAAATGGATTTTTTTCCTTTATGCTCTATAATCTCTTCATGTTATCTATTTCTTTTGTGGTGTATTGTTTCATGGAAACAGTAATTCTTAACACACGACTTCGAAATTCAGCCCACTCTTGGGGAACAATACTCATGCACGAGTCTACTTATAATTTGAATCAGTTGCAGACCCCTAACCAATCACGTCTGCCTTTCACTCTCATCAGAAATAATGG
This sequence comes from Synergus itoensis, assembly GCA_904066005.1. NCBI lineage: Eukaryota > Metazoa > Arthropoda > Insecta > Hymenoptera > Cynipidae > Synergus > Synergus itoensis. The sequence continues at coordinate 32,118 of CAJFCP010025576.1, forward strand.
CGTGGTCACGTGCAGTTTCCGTGAATCCCTCGAAAAAATGGTCACGTGTCGCCTGGTGTGACACCTTTCCTGTATAGTGTATAGTCTATAGAGTCAGTAGCTTCTAGTGGGAACTATTTACAATTTTACGAGATACAGTAGAACCAAAGTGGATCGATAAGAGTCTCCAATTTTTCTGTTGATCGAGTTCATTTCACAGAGTTAAATGTAATGGACCATGCAATAATTATTATATTCTCATCAGAGAATGTATTATTTTTTTAACAGATCAATTTTAAAATTGAGATATGACGAATTTCTCGAAAAAAAAATCGGAATTTCTTTTCTTATTAAGAGGGTCATTTTGAAGCTTTATATTTGGGATCATATCATACGTAAATAAGTATTACAGATAATTTAAAAAATTTGAACTGATTTCAATAAATTTTTAATAGATTTTTAATATTACTAACAACAATGATCCGCGCGATTAATTTCTCGTTTTTATACAGCTTTTGCTAAAAAGATTACGCTCAGCAAAAAGTTTGTTTGAATCAAACAAACATAACATTGATATAGGATCAAAGAAAAAAATATCTGAATTAAACAAAATTTGTTTGAACTAAAAAAAATTTGTTTGATTCAAAGAAATTTTTTTTAATATGATGAAATCAATTTTTTTGAATTAAAGAAAATTTCTTAGAATCAAACAAATTTTTTTTAATTCAAAGATATTTTTTCTTTGACTCTATAGTAATGATACGTTTGTTTGATTCAAACAAACTTTTTTCTGAGTGTAAGAAAATCCTAACAAGTTTTATATAACATCAAATGATTTAAACATTTTTTAAGATATTTGAAATGTATACAAAATAACTGAGAATTTTTAATTATTGAAATATAAGAACTTGTAATTTCTTGTCTAATTTTAGCAATCTCCATAAGTTTCGTAAAATTCTTTAAAATCCCTTTAAAATTCTTCAAAATCTGGTGAAATTCCTTTCAATTTCGTAAAATTACTTTATATTCCTTGATATTCCTTAAAATGTGGTAGATTGGCTTACAAAACATCTCAACGAACAAAACAAGACCAACAACATTGAAATCGGTCGAGTAGTTTCGGAGATTAACTGTCCGCCATTTGAAAAAAAGTAGTTTAGAAAAAAACGCGTTTAAAGTTATTACTCGCTATGTGAACGCGCTTCCAGCGCGTGCAAACTTTCACGAGTTTCACTTTGTTAGAATTTGAATTATTGGAAAAAAATTTTTGGGGGTGATTTTTAAAAGTATAAGAATTGAGAAAATGCAAAAAAAAATTACATAGTCCTTAAAGTTATAAAGGTTTCACACGATTATAAAGATTTCACACGACTTTAAATGTATCAAGACAGCTGAAAGGCTGTGAAAAGATTTTAGGGGATTTAAAGGTATTTCATGAAATATTTCATCACTTGCAAGTGATTTCAAAAAATTTCAATTGATTTTAAGTAGTGATGCCGCACAGTGTTCTATTTTTCAAAAAAATGGACAAAATAAAATATCTCACGATCGAAAAATGATAGAGACATGATTCAAACGGCATTTTAAAGCTAAAGTAATAGGCAACAAAGGAAAAATAGCCCGGTTCATGAAAATCAAAATTTTGATCTTCATATTCAAGGTCAAATTTTAACATTTTTGAAAAAAGAAAATGATTTTCTGCGATTTTAACACTTTTAACAAATTTTTTTTTTAGTACGAGGGCATTTTTGGATAGTTCTTTTTACGACGAAAAAGAATATGTCCTTTAAATTTTTTTTTCATCAAGCTACGACTAAGAAAAAAGACGTTAAACAACCATACTTATCAATTTTAACACAGGCCCATAAAAAAGCCAAAATATATCTGAAAATTTGACGAAGCGGATCTATTTCCAAGTATTTTTCGGCGTTGAATCCAAATTTGCAATAAAATTAGTATGTTTTCAGGATCTTTTCCGAAATAAACGCCAAAAACGTGGATTTTTTATGGTTTTTAGTGGTTTTCTGCCATTTAGTAAAAAACCACTAACAAATTTGTTAATTTGGTTCCAAAAAAAAAATTTAAAGGACATATTCTTTTTCGTCGTGAAAAGAACTATCCAAAAATACCCTCGTACTAAAAAAAAATTTGTTAAAAGTGTTAAAATCGCGGAAAATCATTTTTTTTTTCAAAAATGTTAAACTTTGACCTTGAATATGAAGATCAAAATTTTGATTTTCATGAACAGGGCTATTTTTCCTTTGTTGCCTATTACTTTAGCTTTAAAATGCCGTTTGAATCATGTCTCTATCATTTTTCGATTGTGAGATATTTCATTTTGTCCATTTTTTTGAAAAATAGAACACTGTGTGCCGTCAAGCGAGATCTTGACTTTCAAGATCTTATCTCGGTGTGTTTTCTTGTCTTATTATCAAGAATCTTGAAAAAATTATTAAATGATAATAATATTAGTATTTATGTTACCATGATTACCTAAACATACTCACCCTACTTCATGTTAAAAAAATGCAAGAATATAGTAAAACAAGAAAAAAAGTTGACTGTTCAAGAATCTTGGTTAAAAATATTCTTGAAATTTCGAGCGATATGAAGCAAGAATCAAGATTTTCTTGTCTTGAGGTGCACCACTAATTTTAAGGAATTTAAAGGGATATGAAGATATTTCACAAGATTTTTACACTAAAGCCTTCATACTTTATGCTACGGACAGAAATTTGAGGTTTTGCAATTTTCATGATTTGAGAATATAGATTATGAATGGGGGAAGTGATTCAAATACCTTCGAGGTGAGTCTGGAGTTATTACTCTAATAAAATTTAATCAGTTCGAGAGGAATTTTTTTTTTTAATAATAGTGTGTTTATGTAAATTATTGCGGATGCGAGTTACTTGGAGGTTTAAGCAGCAGTGCTTTAAGAGCAAGAAAGTGCTCAAGGCCCAAATGTAAATCCCTTTAATAATACTCAAGAGCGAGACTAATCGACCGTTATCCTGGCTGGTAATCGTTGTACTTATATGGCTGCTCTTAATCGAGCATTAAATCTATCTTCATCGATTGATAGATGAGTCTGAATAGAGCGAAAATTATGTGATGACGACTGAGAAAATTCCTTTATTACATATATCCTAAAGGATCATTTATATTGACATTATAAGAAATTTCATCAAATTCCATGAAATTCTTTAAAATTTCACGAAATCTCTTAAAACTCATACAAATATTTAAAAATCCGTTAATAAACTTCCCCGAAAAACATTTAAATCCTTCAAATTACAAAAATATTTTAAATATTCAAGGATAACTCTAGAAATTTCTTAGAGAATCACTTAAAATATTTCAAAATCCCTTGATATTTCATAAAATCAAATGAAATCCCATAAAATTATTTAATTAGCTGTTAAGTTGTATTAACTTTTGTGCTCATTCAATGAGCACTTTGCTTCCTAGAAGAAAATATGATTTGCTTTCTAAGGAAAATGACACATTGTAACTTGATATCAAAGCAAATAGTAATTTCACAATGTAACTTATGCCCGTGTGGAAATTGTTTTATGGCCTAAGCTAGCCCCAAGCGTGGCAAAATTGAGCCCAAACATCCCATGAAACGGAGAATCTGGCTAGGGCCTGGCTTGCCAGATCGCAAAATGAAAACAGAATACTTCAACGCCATCTGCCAGAATTTTTAGGAACTTTAGTCGGGCTGGGCTGTACCTCGCGCCATTACAATTTACAAGCTAGGACCAGGTTAGAGGCCCCTGGCTTGGCCCAAGAATGGAGCCAGGAAGAAATTAGGCGATTGCCACACGGGTGACTTTGACCTTGAATGCGACATTATTAGGAGGATCAAAAGAGGATTTATTTCAATATATTCTAAGTCCTAATTAAGATCTCAAAATGTGCGTAAATTTCCATTTTTGCATGTTTTGAGGACTAAAAGAGGATTTGGTGAAAGCCTCGTTACAGTCTCTTAGGTCCTCCATTAAATTCGATATATATTCTATAATGCGCTTGCGTCATTTTTACAACAATGTGAAGTCGTTGAAAATGCAATCGCTGTTCCGATTCAAAATCTTACGACAGTTTGTATATACATGAACATAGATAACGCTGTGTACATTGGATTACCGCAATCAACGAAAAAGAGCTTGAATAAAAATATTAGCACTTCAATATTTAGATTATACGTTAATTTATATCCTTGCACATTAAAATTGTATTATGATTAATATAAAATTAGAGAACTATACCAGCATGAACTATTTTTATATAAGATTTTCAAGTAACGATCTCCTGTTAGTTTTTGAATAGCGTAGGAAATTAATATCCATTGATTTTTATATAATTTGTTAGAATGTAGCTGATCAATCTCTATGACATTATTAAATATTAAAAAATAGTGAATAATTATAACTATTAATTGTCATTAATAATTTTACATACCGAGACTAACACAGAGAGAAAATGGAGGTTTGAATGAGGACTTAGAAAATTTTACAAAAATTCAATTAGGCTAAAGAGGATTAAAAGAAGACTCAATGACCTTAGAGACCTAAATGAGGACTTAGAAAATCCTACGAAAATTGCAAAGAGAACAAAAAGAATCAAAAGAGTGCTAAATAGGACCTAAGAGAACTAAACGAGGATGTCGAGGACTAAAGAGAACCAAACTAGGATTTATTAAGCACTATGGAACATCAACAGAGAACCTATATTTCGACTCGGGCGACTAACCATTGTTTTTTTCTTTTTTTTTTTTAGTAAAAAAGAGTCACAACTATATTATTTTCTAGTTCGCACAAATAAAACACTTTATTTTGTACAATTAAGTACATTCTGGGTAGCGGTGAAAAAATGTTTAGTCAATTCTACCAAAACCGATACCCTAATCTAGTCTCGCGATTAAGCGATGCTTTTTAATTCAACGACTTCACACTTGCGACTATAACGTCTGTTTCACCCCCTAGTGTTCCTCGACTAAATATTCTGTAATTAATTCACAAAGTTTACTATAGCCTCGTGTTCCTCTAACTAAATGAACTGTGATCCAGTTAAAACTGATCGTTTACTAAACAATTTTAGTTGGATGTACAGTTTTAGTCAGTCTAGCAAAATGTTTTTGGGCTTACTAAAAATAACTAATTGTGACGCATTAGTCAACCCAAATATTGAAATTTCTCTCAGTGTAATGTTGATTAAGTTAAAGTCCTTTTCCATAAAAAATGCAATCCAATTTTTCCAAGATACCTATTGCAGATCCTGTATAGTATATATACAGACTCGTGATTCTGCTTTCCATTTTACTACCTATTCATCAGAATGGGGTGATGAGATCTAAAGATTAATACCACGGCATGTTATCACCAAAATCGTAAAATCCATCTTTAATCATCGAACCTCAACCAAATGTGCTTCTTATCCCCTGAAATTAGGTCGATCGACTTACTGGATGCAATTTTACGACTTGTGGACATACAATTCCAGGGTGGTGCCCCCCATAACTTTTGTCTTCCTCTTTCTCGCATTTAGGGACATGTGTCTAAGAGAAAGATGCGACAGACAGACATATCTCTTTGACGTCATTGTACAAACGTAAAAGCAAACTTCCAGTGAACATAACGCGGGTGTGTATCGCCGTAATAAGGGAACAGCTGACAATGGCACATAGTACGCAGCTAAAAGCAATTATGAAGCTGCCATCGCGTAGATTTCTATGGGTGCTTGGGTCCCCGTATGGTCGGTGGCACGGTGAGTAATATCCACTATTTCTGCACATACATATGAGTTTTACGGATGTATGCTCCCATGTGTTTGTGAACCCTCGTAGATTCTATGCTTCGCCAAAAGAAGAGCAACAGAGAGAGAAAAGAGGAGACGTAAGGGGGCAAACGCTTTCGAAGATTAGAAGCTTTTATCGTTATTGAGGCTAACTGGATCGTTCCTGTGCTGTGCTCTTATATTTTGCCGCGAAAAAGACCGTTTCGTCTTATTGAAGCCACTCGAAACTTTTTCGAAAAAATAAAGACATTATTTACTTTGATGGACTTTGGAGGTTGTTCACTTATTACACTTTAAAAAATTTCTTCGGAAATTTTCCTTAAAATAGTTAAAACGCACGCTCATTCTTTCCTAACGGATGCAATTAATATTTTCTTTTTAATTTCAGTTTTATATGAGTAACAGTTATATGATATGTATTTTAAAAACTTAATCAATTTTCAAAATAGAATATATATTTATAACAAATTTTTCTTTATATTTTATAAACTAAATAATTACTACATCTGTTTTGGGTTTTAAAAAATAATAGTTGTTAGATTGTTTTCAAAATTAATTACATTTACAGTTGTATTGATGTTTAATTGTGGTTTTGTTTTCGGAAAAGAATACTGCGAATCGTTTGCTACTTTGCGTAAAATATTAATTAATTTTTATATAATTTTCCTCTAAAAAATCTGCCTTCCTTTGATTTTAAATGTTATATTTTATGATAATTTATATTTTTTTAAAGTGTGATACTTTATAAACTATTGATATAGACATTTACAGATAGATAATATAGATAAGGTAATAGATTTATAATTCATAATATTAGATATTTACCTTTTTCTTTCCGATTCTGATATAAATTTTCTTGCTTTCTCGCAAACTGTCGCATTTATATCACAAAATAATAAAGTTTATTTTAAAAAATGTCACAGTCTAAATAAATATTTTGATCATTTTTTGACAATGTTATCGGTTTATCAATGTTCACACTTTAATTACTCATAACTTCGTATAAAAATTTTTCTCTTAAAATTGGAAAAAACAAGGATCATACAGGATAATCTATTGGTCTCACAAGGAATCTTCCTTCTTTTTACATCAAGATTGAATTTTGATTATTTCATTATTTGAGAACTTATAGTCGAAAAGTCAATTCTACTAAAATTATAAAAGTACACAAAACTTGTAAAATTAAATATCTCATGAAATCATTATATAAGATTCAACTTAATTGGTATATTTTGAAATAACCCGTGTAGAAATTTCCAAACCTGGCCCAGATCGGTGATGAAACGCCCGGCCCAGTCGGGCCAGGTTTGGCCAGGTTTGGGCCTGGTCGGGCCGTGTGTTTATCCCCGGTCTGAAATCCCCCGATCTGGACCCGATCGGGGCCAGATTCCCCAATCTGGGCCCGATCGAGGCCACAGAAAAATTTCTACTTGGGAAGTACGCCAAATTTCATCAATTTATCTGTACGCGTTCTCCAGGTATTGCAGGATCGTTTAAAGCGTGACACACACACACACACACACACACACACACACACAAATCCGGCCAATTTTTCAGGACATCATATTAGATATATTTCTCTTGAAATATAATGAAAGAAACCTTTTTTTACAAATTGGATTTTGTCATCACTACAAATCTTCCTCTATGAGGAAGAAAAATTACTTGAAATCCTTTAGAATTCCAGAAAATCCAATCTAATTTCCAGAAATCGTTTAGAACTTCTAAAATCCCTTGAATTCCCTTGAAGTCGTTGAAAATCTATTGAAATTTCTACAAATTCCATTAAACAATACGTTATGAATTTCTGAAAATCTAATGTAATTTCTTAAATTCTTTTAAAACTCCAAAAATCCTTTAGATCCATAGAAATTCCATGAAACCTTCTCCAATCCATTGAAAATCCCTTAAAATTCCTAAAAATTCTATAAAAATTACTTGAAATCCTTTAAAATTATACAGGAAATCCAATCTAATTGGAAAATCATAAAAATGTTTTGTAATCCCTCAATAAAATTCCCCCGTTTCGAATCTGATTGACTTTTGAATGACTTGAAGTTGTAAAAAGGAAAATAAAAAAATCACGTGCTTTGCTTTGCTAGGTTTATATAATATATATAAAAAAAGACAGGTGGTGTAACATTAGTATTATTATAAAATTCAATTAACGCATATATGTTCTTCATAATATTTCAATCGTTTAATTTCAACATGTTCATTGGTATAAAGTCTTATCCCATATGACTTACAGTATTTTGTTTTCATTATATGAACGAACTTAATAAAGATGAGAGCGATAAATTATAATTCCAATTTTCCAAACGATTAAATATTAAATTAGCCTCCTTTCTTAAAAGCTCATATCTTATCCAAGGCATGTTCAAATAAAAAGGAGCGTGTTAAAGATCGAGCAGACAGCTTAATTAACATTGAATAAATAGCTTTATTATTCATGTACATAATAATTAGGGTGCGCAGCAAATCCTGCGTAGGCTCTTAATTATTCGAGAGCGATGGCAATTACTTAATCTGTGAGCATAATTAGAAGTCTTCGGTTCAGTACCTAGTGTGAATCTTTGAATGTGTGAGTGTTATGGGTATGAAGGTATGTTAGTGAGAATTGAGTATGGGGATGGGTATAGATCGTGTATAGGGCCATCAAAAAGGGAGAAAAGGGTTCGTTTGAGGACACTTGCAGCGAGTTCTCGTGACCTCTCCAGTTGCAGTCACACTGAGAAAAAAGTTTGGTTTGACCAACAAAAATTTTGTTGGCTCAACAAAATAATTTTGTTGTTATTTGTGCAACCAAACTGTTTTGTTGAGCCAACAAAATTTTTTTGTTGAGCTGTTTTGTTGGCTCAACAAAACTGTTTTGTTGGCCTAACAAAACTATTTTGTTGACTCAACAAAATTCGTTGGTTAGCCTAAAAAAATAATTTTGTTGGTATACCATATATGTATATATATTATTCAGATGAAAAAATACTTTTTATATTCTCAAAACCCAAATTAAATATAAGAAAGAACCGATTTGTATGAGAAAGTCATTTATACTAATTCATAAGTAACATCGGAATGAATTAGTGAATAAATTTTTCTTGCAAATCAGTTATTTCTTATGAATGATTCCGGGATTTGAAAATATATAATAAGTATTTTGATCTGATTTAAAAAGTAATTTTATCTGATTCAAAGGTATGAAATAAAAATTATAAAATATGTAGAACACAGATAAACATTTATTTTTAAAGCTCATGACATTGAGAACGTGGTGAGAGTACCTAAACATTTATTATATATATTAGTAATCGCAGTTTACAAACGACTCTCCTTCGAATTTATAGGTTAAAATTTTAAATTGCTTGACATATACTTATTTTTGAAGGTGTCGCGATTAGGCATTTTAAGCCCCAGTCTTGTAGAATTTTTCTCACTTCTTTATCTGCCATTATTTTTATTTCAATAATTACAATTCAAAGAACGAAACACATCGAAAGAAAAACACCAAAGCGCATAGAACAGCGTCATCCGCAGTCATCCGCCATATTAAGCATATGAACGAGTTCGCGTTTCTGATACGCATGCGTGGTCTCGTATCTAATTGGACTAACCAAATAGTTTTGTTGGCTCAACAAAACTTTGTTTAGGTCAACAAAAACAGACTCAACAAACAAATTTTGTGTTACCAACAGAATATTTTGTTGGCCCAACAAAATAATTTTGTGTTAACAACCAAAATTTTGCTAAGGCAACAAAAACTGTTCAACAAAACGTTTTTGTTGTAATAACTAAATCTTTTTTCTCAGTGCAACCAGAATTCCTCAGGCTATCGAACTTGTCATGTGGGAACTTTCCTCGTCGAGGAAAGATTTATTTCGGATAAATAAGGATTTATTCGATTGGACATCTAATGCCCAGGAAGAAATATGGTTGGATCAACCATGTCCATGGTGATTTTTGCCGCATTTTTCTTTATTTTATGAGTGCCCGAATTTTATTTATCTGCTGCTGCTTGATCAGGATCAAGAGATTAAAAAAGTCAACCCTCTTTTTCTCTGGTTCTTCTATTTTTCTTCTATTTTTTCTTCAAAGCTAGAACATCATGTAACACAATATTTAATTTTTTTTTAATATGATAAGTGTAAATTGCAATGCATGCACTGGTAAAAATTTCCGAATAGGAAGTTTGTTTCCGAAATATGTATGCCTTACAATTCATCATCATGTTTTTGATGCGATGTTGATATTAATGATGATAATGATGATGATAATAATTATGTTGATAATAACGATGGTGATGTTGATAATGTTGATGACCATAATAAGATTCCATGATGTCAACTCTTGCGATAAATCCAGTCATAAATAATTACTTATTAATAAAATTATTTATTATTACTAATTAATTAAATTATAATTTGTAAACATCGATGGAAAGTTTTTGAAAATTCGAAGTGTGAGTAAAGAGCTTCGATGCAACAGTTTCGATTATTACCATGCAGCTTGTCGAATGAACATCCCCCAAAATCCGTAGCGTGACATTGTGAGGTTGGAAAAAAAAATTTCAAGCTGGTGAAACCAAACCCTTGCCAAATGATCCGCTTAATCTTCATTAAAAGTTCGTACTTGACGCCACCCTTCCAATTTTAGTGGAAGGATCGGTGATCAAGGAAGAACAGAAAAAGAATGAGTGCGAGAAATGAGTGATTAATAGTCGTCTTAATTGAAAAATAAGTATGAATGGCAATCTGCTATTCGTGTACTAATGACGTGGTCTTTGAATTCCAAGCTTAATGAAATTAATATATCTTTTATTATGGTTACCCTCCCCATCGAAAAGGGATTATGCATAATACCTTTTATTACTTTCTTCTATTCCCATTTGTATTTACATATTTTTATGATTTATTAGAATTATATCACACATGTATAGAGAATAGTGACTATAAATGCAGTTTTACAGTAAGTGTAAAAATAGTATCGTGGGAGGATTAGGAATAAATCAGAGATTTTATATCTAGAGTTTACTTTTCTTTTTTACCTACTTAAATAAATAGGGGCGGTTGGGACGTTGGGTGATAATATGGGTGCAGAGTGGTATCCGAGGTGGTATCATATACAAGTAACATAAACAACGAAGTGCACGTGTGTATACGAGGCGCATATGCGACTCTATTTCAATCTGATTTTTAACCCCTTCGAATTATTATTAATTAGATTTCATCTCATATGGTCAATCGCAGCATTTTCATTTCCCCTACAATGACGTCTCTTTCTACTTTTAAATGACCCACCATAAGTTCAGCTACCATATTCCAAAATGGAGTTTCATAAACACTTCAGACTAAAATAGGTTCTCCAGTACATCAATCACATTTTATATCATTGCATCATTACAACGTTACATCATTGCGTGGCAGTTTGCATGATTTTCGATACCAAGAGTTGAGAGTGTATACATCCCGCTTTACGTTCTAAAATATTGGGTCATCGCGCTTCGCGCTCGATATTTTATTTCAAAATTATATAAAACTCGTGCTTCGCACTCGGCTCTTTTCACTGTATAATAGATTCAAATAAATCATTAAAAAGACAATTAAAATAATTATCTTAATGATTTGAAATTAATTGGTCTTATAGAAAAGTGTTTAACATCAGTTTTATTTGACCTTTTAAAGGACCAATTATATTTTTTTGTAATATTTTCGCATATCTTACGTTTTTTGGCTGGGAAATTGTATTTTTTAAACTGTTTAACAATATTTTTCACGATTAAAACAAAAACTACGTACACGGAGTCAGAGCCAGATTAAGACAACTCGGGGCCCAGGGCTGTACATTTTTTTTGTCCCCCCCTGGGAAAAATCTTTAGTTATCTTCAAAGAGAATTAAAATAATAAATTTTTCAATTTTTATACAATTTTTTTAAAGTTGAGGAAGAATTTGGAGGCCCCTTCGAAAGCGGGGCCCAGGGCTTCAGCCCCCCCCCCCTTAATCCGGCCATGACACGGAGAGAAAAGTTATGGTTGGGCCAACCATAAATATTGAAAAATATGGGGCAACCATATCTATGGTTGGTGCAATCATAGTTTGGTCAGCGCAACCAAAAAAAATAGATAAGCTAAGCAATTGAATGGTTGCGCTGACCAAACTATGGATGCAGTAACCGTAACTATGGTTGCCCCACATTTTTCAAATATGGTTGGCCCAACCATAGCTTTCTCTCCATGTACCCTATCAAACAATGTCAAAAACTCTTTGTGTGTAATATGCATAAATCTGGTTGTAACAACGAAAAAAAAAAATAGTCAAATATAGGACAACTAGAATTGTGGTTGCCACAACCACATCGCTTTTTGTGTGATGATCTAGTTGTGAGGTCCCAATGATGTAGTTGTGGTAACCACACATAATGTGGTTGCTATAACCACACACAGTTGAAGTTTTTTTTCACTAAAATGGAGTTGTCACAACTACACAGAGTAAAAGGTGACGATAAATTATAACACGTTCATTTTTTCTTAATTTCAACATCAAAATCAGATAAAAGCGCATCCATCACATCACCAGATAGTCAAAAGAAATGAGCTTCAAATATTATATTGTACATGATATACAATACAAATTCAGATACATTTCGATATTTGGGTAGATAGAAATTAAAAAAAAAAAACTGAAATCATGTATCACGTCGAAACACAACCGTAAAAATTGTACAACTTGGCTATCATAAAAGCAATCACTTTTTCCAATCATCTGCAGTTACACATCACGATTTTTCAAAATGATCTCCTCACTCATTTTGATCTAAAAATAATTAAAGAAGCAAAACATCCATTCGCTTTGGACACTTACATTAGACACTTTCAAGAGTGCACGACCGGTATGGCGTATGGTGACGTGATGTGGTAACGTGTCGAAGAGTGCGGAACTACTTGCAAAAAGAAAGGCACCAATAAGAACAGGTTATAGAGGTACAAACACTGTAGTGAGAACCACAACACTACGATTGTAAGAGCCATAACACTGTAGCTAAGACCCAGTGGGAAAAAGACATTGACATCCTGTGGACGTCCTAAAAACATCCTTAGGATGTCCATGTTAGTCCAATTGATGTCCAAAAGACGTCTTATGTATTAAAGACGTCTTTTGAACATGAGACGTCTTCAGGACATCGATTGGACTGACATGGACATCCTAAGGATATTTTTAGGACGTCCACAGGATGTCAATGTCTTTTTTGTCCACTGGGGAGCGTGTGGTTGTGGCAACTACGTGCGAAAAGGAAGGTAATAAACACTGTGGTTGTAAGAGCCACAAGACCATAGCCAATTAAGAGCGAGTAGTTGTGGCAACTATTTCACTTTTATCTTAAAACACACGTAAAAGTTATCTCAACCAAAAACTCAGTCAAGGCAACAATATTTTACATAACTATAAAATTTTAGTTCCTGTACCCATATCAGTTTTTTCTGTTGCAACAGAAAATTTGAAGAGTGTAACCAGATAATAACTCAATTGATAAAATGGTGAATTATATTATATCGACTGGTTCTCTTGAGGATTAAAAAAAACCTCACACAAGAACTGCGAAAGGGGATTGGCCTGAAAGACGAGTTACTGCCTGTTCTCTCGCACAACTTGTGCAGCTATTACGTCGAGTACTTCTTGCTCTCGTCTTTGACATAAATCCGAGCATAAATCGTCCAAGCTTTCAGCGGGGTCGACCACTTGCTGGCCAGATGACAGGGTTTCATTCGTCTCACTCTGACGCACGCCGCGTCGGTCACGTGTAATCATGTATACGAACTACCCACAGTACGTTCTCTTTCTGCTCTTCACGTTTTTGGCACGATTCTGCATCGGTTCAAGGGCCTCGGCCACGTGGCTCGCCTGGTGTTGTTTCCTCCCCCTGTTCTCCCACCCCCTAATCAAATTCCCCCAAAAAACCCCCGAAACCCACTCCAACCACCACACCCAATCTTTCTGTTACGCTATAGTCTATAACTCTATAGTTATACTTCCATGAGCCATGAATCTTCACGGCTTTCGCTTTCCTTTTTGCGGACTGTCCCATTACCAAGATGAGCCAGAATTTTATACCCAATACTCTAGACTAAATCAACCACTGAACGGGTTTTTGCCGATTATGGGTTGTTGGAGGGAAGTGATTTCGTTTCACTTGAACGGGGGATTATGTTGGAGATGACAATCTTTAGGGAGGAAGTTTTGCTCCTTTACATGAGACTGGAAGTCTCACATATTTATAATTTAAAGAAATTTAAAGAACATATTCTGAAATGACGAAGAACGAATCGAAACTCTTATTCCCATCGCATTAAATATTATCTCTAAAATTATTTCACATTTTGCGTGCATTGCAATTTAACATTTAAGGGGTTAGTCAAGTTTTCGAAGTTCATACATGCAATATCTAAAGAACGGTTTATCCGATCGCTACCAAATTTTAACCAGTTATTTATAGCACTGAATTGTTGTCCTTGATCGAAGGATTTTTGATTTTGTCAATTATTTTGTTTTTTTTTATAGCGAAAAAAAACGTTTTTTTAGGCAAAAAACAAAATCGTGTTTAAACGTGCG
>CAJFCP010025576.1:46593-82525 GCA_904066005.1 Synergus itoensis
ATCGTGTTTAAACGTGCGCCATTTTGTCGAAAATCAAAATATCGCTGAATACTTCGATTAAAGACAAGAGTAAGTGTTCCTTTAGCTATTGACACTCGAATTTTTTATTTCAGATGATCCTGTCATGAGGAGTATTGATCACCGCGCAACGCCTTTTTTTTAGACTTCTGGGAGATGTACTATAACTCGCTTATTTAAAGATATTTTATGAAAAAAAAATTACTGTAACTTCACTAAATATATAGTATTCGAATGCCACAGCATTTGTTTCAATGTAAATAAACCTGTCCTTGAAAAAAAATAGTAAAAATTGCCATTTTTTGGGTGCCAGAAACTTGACTAACCCCTTAAAAATTTGAAATTCGCGTTTGCCCCCCCCCACGAAAAATTCCATTGCTACGCCCCTGGTAAACGTGGTTAATTTGGAAACAATCTAATAACTGTTATCGAAATTTTAAATACACCAAATTTTCTATGTGCGTACGTGTTCTATTATGCTAGTGTCATGCTGTATCTTTTACTCGATTATTCGGAGCAGTTGTGAAGCAGTTCTACAAGTGAGAAATCGTAAATTTTTCGAATCGACACGCAATACCAACACCAAATAAATCTGAAATCTCGTTCTGCTTGGGACAGAAGTCCGGTGGAATAGTTATAATTAACTGCCCCAGTAGATAAACAAAGCTGTCGCACTCCATGAATCCATTGGAGAAACCCCATAAGTGTAGCATAACGTCCAACCTAACTTATGCTATGAGAATATTTCACATAAATTCTTGTTCCCCAAGAATGTATGAAGACAACAGGCTCACGTTACAATCTCTTTCATGCAAGTGTCACTAAGAGGGAGCGAGGGGAAAGCCGAGGGGAACCTGGTGAGCTTTGGGGGGACCAACTGGTGATGAACGAAGCCGAGAATAGGGAAAAAAAGTCGAGGTTCGAGGTACAATGTATAGATGGTAGCTTGGTAGCCGGTTGGAAGTAAATAGGGCACCCGAAATCGCGCAACGCGAACAATTACGAGGGGAGATGCCTAAACCCTACATCAGATGAAATTCGAGTACCCCAGATCCACTAGTGTCAATGAAAATTCGGGAATTGTACATATTGACTCGACCACCTACTGGTATTGTATAATCTATTTACATCAAAAGGGAATTTCCACATGTATAGTTCGTTTTAAATATATTTTATAGAGCGCAACAACTGCAGAAGAATCAACAGTTAAGAGTTCAGAAAAATCTGTCGTGTTCCTGGTAATGTATTCATGTTTAGACTGTATTGTGTAAGTTGATCTGTACTTTTAAATTAGACCAATGTTCCGCTTAGGGTACTTACTCTTACTACTTCCCACTTTTTGGCTACGGTACTGTCGACCACTGCCAAGCTTGCGATGCTTCTCTCTCGACTCCTCATTTCCCGTCATCTATATTTGGGAGCGAACTCATGTTCTCAGAAGGAAAGAAATTGGATGGACCGGAATGGGTCTTCCAGTGTAAATGGGATCATTAAGGTACACTTGAACCCCTCAAATTTCACAACCCCTCAAATTTCACCGCATTTCTCCCTCAAATTTCACCAGCATCTTTCTCACCAAACACGTGATACCACTGCGCATGCCATAGCGCTCGACATCTGATTGGTTGCTATTGGCGCGTAGTTTAAAGTACTGAAAAATATTATTTTATACACAGTGAAAAAAAAATTTAGTAATGGCAACTAAAACGTTTTGTTGTCCAGTTTTTGTTGCCTCAACCAAATTTTGGTTGTCAACACTAAATTATTTTGTTGGGCCAACAAAATATTTTGTTGAACCAATTAAATTTTTTTGTCAGGTCTTTTAGTTAGCCTAACAAAACTGTTTTGTTGGCCCAACCAAACAAATTAGATGCACGACTACGCATGCGTGTCCGCTAGCCTTGACTTATGTGACACTTTGCTGGGATTTTTATAAAATATTCTGTCAGATTAGCCGTGTGGTTTAAGTTGCATAAAGATTAGAGATAAATGTTTATAGGTAGTTCGAATCCCGGTCGCCGCAAAATTTCTTTCCGATTTTTCGTATTGTAAATAGCTTGCGATAATATAAATAAATATAATTTAAGTAAAAATAATATAAAAATCATTTGAAAATAAGCTAAAACAGTTCATTAATTGAACAGTACCTAGTGTCAACAAAATAATTTTTTTGGACCAACAAAACAGTTCGGTTTGGCCAACAAAACAGTTTGGTTGGGACAAAAAAACAGTTTTGTTAGTCTAACAAAAAGACTCAACAAAAAAATTTGTTTGGCTCAACAAAAAAGTTTTGTTGGCTGTATAGCAACCAAATTCTTTTGTTGAGCCAACCAAATTTTAGTTGATAGAACCAAACAGTTTTCTCAGTGCTGGGCTTAACACTGATACCTGGGACAAAACTATCTGTTTATAGGAAAAAGTATGCGCAATGAAATTTCAAATTTAGATATAGCCTTTATAAATTAAAATTCAAAATTTTTTCTAAAGAATTGCGTTTTGGTAAGAAAATGATTTTTTACGTATGTAATAACATTTCTTCATTAAAAAGATTAATTTTATACAATATATAAAACTTTGTAACCACGTTTTTGTAAAAAAACAACGTCCATAAGTACCCAATTGGCTCTTATACGATTTTCGATTTCCACTATTCAAATGTTTCTCTAAATATTTTACCTTTAAGAATTCTTTTATATCTTTATGATTCATAATACGTTTTTGCCACTGAATTTTAGTTACTTACTGAAATACATGGAAAAACTTCTCGAATTGAAAATACAAACACATCCCTTCCTTTCATTCTATATACGTAGTATTATTTGTCACAATTCCGAAAGGCAACATTCTTCATTATAACCCTTTGTCAAAAGCACTCGAAAAATTGAGATTTCAGATTAAGAACCATAACGAAAGTGGGAAACGAGAAAGGGGACGAAAACATGACGGAAGGGTTGGTGCAGAAAATGGATTAGGATAGATGATACATTCAGAAACTCGAGGGAATAGGAGAGAAGTATATAAGAAATACGAGCATTGATGACCAAACAAGAAATAACCTGCTCAAATCCCCTTTTATTATTATCAAGAGAACCTCCATTCCGCCTAACTATAATAAAAAAAGTACCATCATAATAAAAGTTGTAGTATAGTAATAATAAAAAAAAAAAAAAAACAAAGAAAGTTAGAGGAGAGTCTACCCTAAATGCTTGAATGTCCCGATTCTCGAACCATCTGCATCAACAATCCAGAAAGATATCTATTATTCCTCCTCTTTCCGGTATATTTTGCTTGTCACAACATATCAGCTCACCGCAATAAATCAGACAAGGTAGACAAAATCCACCAGAAAGTGGACCAACCACTCTTAATTCCTTATGACAAACATGTGGGAGCTTATGTGGAGAGTGCATGTGGTTCATAAACTGAGGGTTGGGCACATGGTGTATACAAATATATATTGCCAATCTGGATACTAATAACCCTGCACTGACTGCACCTGGTCACAATTACCTGCAGCATCCCCAGAGACCCTTAGGGAGGTGAATTCTTTCGAAGGATATCGTGCTCACAAACTAAAATAATCTACACACAGCCAGACACACAGACAGACACATTTGTAAAAATATGTTTTGCGGGTTCAGGGAGTCACTAAACGTGGACATTTGTCAAAAACGGTTGGAAGTGGGTCAAATTTTACACAAATCTAATACCTTCTCTGATTAGAATGTAAAAAGCTGGAGACTGTATTTTTTTCAATAATTTATATTCCTGAATTATTAAAACTAAAGTTTCTAGAGCCAGTCCCTGTTTAGTTTATGCTTAAGATTTTATCTAGCTTAGAAGCGACGAAGAATAATTAAATTTAGGATTTTTTATCGAATGGTTCATGTTTTAAATATGTTTAATTATAATTAATCCATAATTTGTTCATTTGTTAAATATATTGATCCGTTCATATGTAAAGATTAAAAAAAGCAATAAATCTTGTTTGTATAAAAACAAGTTTTCTTTATAACATACTTAACATAAAGATTAACCAATTTTAATATTTTATTGTTAATTGGTCAGCCCACATTCAGCCCAAATAATAACTTGGTAGAAAAAATATTGCCCAACTTGGGCCTATCTAGTTTCCCCTAATATGGGTTTTAGTTGGTATAAGCGTTACAACCTAAAATGGGACCCACTTAGAGATCCCAGTTGGGCCCCAGTTGGTACTTGGGCAAACTATCTGGAACCCAGCCCGTGTAGAAATTTCGATAGAGGTTTAGTAGGGGCCTCATTAGTTTTCCCTTTTTTAGTCGGGCCCTGAGGGGGAAAACTAGTCGGGGCCCCAGCAAGATCGTAACGCTTTGGTCAGTTAGGCCCCGACTATATGTTCTAGTAGGGGCCTAGTGGGAATCGCCCTTCCACAGACCTATTAAAGAAAGGGCCCTGCTGTGGTCCTAATCAGGTCCCCGCGATATATATTTTTGATTATAAACGTATATAGTTATGCATTTGGGACGATTTGAAATAGAAATGCTCAAAGTTTCTCCTTATATCGTCCCAAATACATCGCTAGAAATAAACATAAAGTTATATTTGTTTATATTGAACTTTATTTTAATCTATAAATATTTAAAAATATAGTTATGATATAAAAATATCATTATGACATATATAACTTCATCTGAAAAAGTAGAATAACAATAATCTCTGAATCTCAGTTCGGTAATTCTTCTGGAATAGTTTCAGTTGTTTTACTGAAAAGTTATAGGTTATCTCCCGAATTTTTCTCATATCCTCAACATCGGAATAGTTAGGTAATTCTTCCAGTACTATTTTTTTCCGAGTACGAGTTACTTGAGAGTGTTAAGGAAAAACTAGACCAATTTCTACTAGGGAAGAAAACGTTTTGTTAAACCAACGAAATGTTTTGTTGAACCAACAAAAATTTTTTTCAGCCAACAAAACATATTTTTTTGCACAAAATATTTTTCTCAGTGTCGTTGTCCCATATATGTCCAATTATATTAAAATATTTGTATTGAAAATAGACAGAGATATAAATGGAAAAAAAAAATTATATAAATGGCGTAAAGAATAAAATTTTTCATTTTTTTTTTCGAAGTTGATTATTCACCCATTTTCTACGGTTATTTTTATCTCAGCTTCTCTTCTGCGAGTGTAGAAGTGAGGAAGTGATACCCCGTGGATTTGGAGTACATACAGTGTAGTTTATTCCGAAAGGTGAAGGCGTAGGCCCCCCATAGGGTGGGTCAAAAGGACCCTGTTGGATTTTACGTGAAACCACCCCTGAACTCTCGAACACCCCCGAGGTGTCTCTTTTCATATAGAAAAAGGTTAAGAATTATTAGCGGTTATTACGCATGAAGATCCGAAATCGGAAAGACGTGGAAAAGCCTGGGAGAGATGAAAAAGGGGCCGGGTCTTTTAGGCGTCCCTCTTTGATATTAAGGATGCGCAACTGATGGCTCATTTTAATGACGCGTGGGCCAATGAGAGTGCTCGCGAATCGAGGAACGAATTCTGTCGTTACATGGAAACTTGTACCAAGGGTAACGAAATGACGAAATTGTCGCCTAGTACAAAAGAGGATTAAGCTGAGAAAAAGCTCCCATAAGGCATTTCGAATTACGATCTTGCGAGAGTCATAAAATGCATCGGGTTCTATATGAAAGTCTATTTCAGGGCTTGTTAGGCGAGAGTTTATTAGAATTTTATGTTGTCGTAAAACTATTTTTAGATATTAGTTCTAATTTCTTCTTTTATGAGATTTCATGACATTTGATGACATTTTATACATCGCCTTTGAATCATTGGATAAAAATTTCATATTTGAGTTTATTGGAAATAGTAAAATTTGACAAATATGTAATTAAAGCTGAATGCTTCAAATTTTGAAATATGACAATGTTCTTATTAATTTCCAAAGGAATTCAAAGGGTTTCAAATAATTTAGAGGATTCGAAAAGAATTTAAGGAATTTCAAAGAATTTTAAAAGATTGCAACTATTGCAAGTCACTTTAGAAAATATATCAAGGGATTTCAGGCGATTTTGCTGGTTTAAATAATTTTTAAAAGACAAAAAGACTGCTAGAGATTTCGAGGAATTTCAAATGATTTCAAGCAATAGAGACAGACTTCAACGGGATTCAATTATTTCACAGTAATAAAAGAGAATTCCAGGGATTTCAAAAGATGTTTAAAGGTTTTATATATTACAAATTATTTTAAAGGAATTCCAAAGATTTCAAGGGACATTAAGCAATTTTTCTTTATTTAAAAATATTTCAAGGGATTTCAAGGAATCTTAAAGGTAAAAAATTCGAACTCGAATAAAAAAAAAACTGTTGAGCAGAAAATTCCAAAATTTTGGATTCCAACTAGTCTCGACAAATACTACAATGCTATGTAGGTCGCTTTTTCTGAACCGCACATTTTTTTTTCGTTGTGTGCCTGTGTAATAGACAAAGAAGGTACATAGATAAGGGTTCATTGTAATTTTATAGAAAGTATTACGAAATAAAATAATGAAAATAATAAAGACTTTCTGGTCAACCCACACGGAAAAAAAGGTATGGTTGGCCCAACCATACCTTTTTTTCCGTGCAATAAAGACCAGCAATTTTATCTGGAGTTAAAGATTTACCCCTACAGTTAAAGTTTTACCCCTACGTCCCACAGTGTTCTATTTTTCAAAAAAATGGACAAAATGAAATATCTCACGATCGAAAAATGATAGAGACATGATTCAAACGGCATTTTAAAGCTAAAGTAATAGGCAACAAAGGAAAAATAGCCCGGTTCATGAAAATCAAAATTTTGATCTTCATATTCAAGGTCAAAGTTTAACATTTTTGAAAAAAAAATGATTTTCCGCGATTTTAACACTTTTAACAAATTTTTTTTTAGTACGAGGGCATTTTTGGATAGTTCTTTTCACGACGAAAAAGAATATGTCCTTTAAATTTTTTTTTCATCAAGCTACGACTAAGAAAAAAGACGTTAAACAACCATACTTATCAATTTTAACACAGGCTCATAAAAAAGCCAAAATATATCTGAAGATTTGACGAAGCGGGTCTATTTCCAAGTATTTTTCGACGCTGAATCCAAATTTGCAATAAAATTAGTATGTTTTCAGGATCTTTTCCGAGATAAACACCAAAAACGTGGATTTTTTATGGTTTTTAGTGGTTTTCTGCCATTTAGTAAAAAACCACTAACAAATTTGTTAATGTGGTTCCAAAAAAAAATTTAAAGGACATATTCTTTTTCGTCGTGAAAAGTACTATCCAAAAATGCCCTCTTACTAAAAAAAAAATTTGTTAAAAGTGTTAAAATCGCGGAAAATCATTTTTTTTTCAAAAATGTTAAACTTTGACCTTGAATATGAAGATCAAAATTTTGATTTTAATGAACCGGGCTATTTTTCCTTTGTTGCCTATTACTTTAGCTTTAAAATGCCGTTTGAATCATGTCTCTACCATTTTTCGATCGTGAGATATTTCATTTTGTCCATTTTTTTGAAAAATAGAACACTGTGCGTCCTCGATATGGCTATATTAAAGAAGAAACTGCTCGCGTGACATAAGAGTCGCCTGACAATTGACCTCTTGTCAGAACCATACCCGACTCTCCTATCCGAAACTTCTTATCTTATGTACTTAATAAAAAATATAAGAATACAGGAATAAAATGATAGAATGAAAAAATGATTGATTGCAACTTTTCATTTAATTTGATAGATACGGCACTGGTTTGAAGCACGTGCTGTAGTCCGATCGATCGTGACTCCTGAGGCAGATGTCAGATACTACTGTACGACCATGCGTACACGATAGTTAATACCCATGGGGTGCTAGGTGCTTTATGTTCCGTTTTTTTGCTTCCTCGGAGAATTTCATATGGTATAGCAGATTTGCACCAGGATAAGTGAATTGCTCGCTCCTTGCTCCTCGCAATCATTCAATTGTCACTTATTGATCTTGACAAAGTGCTTGTGAACGAACACTTGTTATTCCTCTAATCAATTCCTCCCTGAATTTATGTGCACAATTTTTTTTTACCCGCACAATCATTAAATTCCTTCCCTCTCCAATTTTTTCACTCACTTTTTTTAAAGAGCTTTTCTTTTTAGTAATGCTTTTCTCCTTTGTAGTGCTTTTCTATTTTGTTGTGATTTTATCTTTGTTACTTTTTCGATTTTATCGATTGTGCTGATTTTCACTGTATTCTTCCTTTTTTTTTTCAAGAAATTTTTAAAGATTTACAAAGGTTCTACTGAAATCTATTGAAAACTCCTGAAATCTCTTTAAATCTCTTGAAATCTCTTCATACTTATTGAAATTTTTTAAAGTCTTTTGAAATCTTCTTGAAATATTTTGGTCTCTTGAAATCTTTTCAAATTCCTTGAAAACTCTTGAAAACTTTTAAAAGCTCTTGAAGTCATTTGAAATTTTTGGAAATCTTCCAGAAATTTCTTGAAATATCTTTTTTTGACATCGTTTCGAACTTTTAATGTTTAATTATACATTTACCACATTTGTTTATGCACCAGTGCATGGCCATTTTTGTATTATTACGTCACAACGTGAAATACCTAATTGAAATCTTCTGAAATCTTCTCGAAACTTGAAATTCCTTGAGATCATTTTAAATATTTTTAAATATTCTTGAAATATTCACTTAGAAAAAAGTTTGGTTGATTCAACAAAAATTTGGTTGGATCAAACAAATAAATGCATTGCTATAGGGTCAATCAAATGTTTGGTTGATTCAACTAAATTTTTTGCTTAATAAAGTTTGTTTGACTATACTAAATATTTTGGTTGATCCAACCAAATGTTTTAGTTGATCCAACAAAATGTTTTTGTTGGTTTGACAAAAAAATTTGTTTACATTCGAGGAGAAATAAAACCGTTCTATTAGAATTTTTCTCACATTTTATTTAATATTTTTTTCACACTTTTTCATTACAAAGCTTCCTCTGCGAGGAATATTTTATATTATTTCATATTTCACTTTGGAAAATACACTTTGAAATACACTTTTGAAAATTCTTTTCACTTGTGACACTATTATGTATTTTGAGAGTGCAGATCTCAATTTTTAATTAAATCAGGTACTGTGGATGTCCATTTACTTGTATCACTCATTTTTAATCACTTTCACAACCCGATTTAAAACTTCGCGACGCCAACTGACAACTAGAATGGGATTGCGTCATCTGCGTCGGTATGTTTAGTGCAGTTAATGGAAGTATTTGGTTGAATCAACCAAACTATTTCGTTATATTAACCAAACCATTTTCTAATAAATATGTTTCGTTCAACACATTTATTTGGTTGAATCAACCAAACATGCTCAAACAAATAATTACTTTGCATTGATCATATGAAATTGTTGCGTTTTTTAAAAGGAACCAAATATTTAGTTGCGTTGACCAAATTTTTTAGTTACAACAAACAAACCAGGTTAAACAAACTGTTTTGTTGAATCAACTCAATCTTTTCTCTGAGTGTGGTAATTGTTTGGTAATAATAACGTTCATACACTCGCGTTAATGTCAAATATTATTATATTTTAAGACTTTGAATCAACTCTGAAAGCAGATGGTTCACAAACTGCGTAGAAACGACATCGTGACCAAGAGTAGTAAGAAGCAAAACAGAAGAGTTTAAGAGAGAAAAAGATAAAGAGGAAAGGAAGAATAAGAAGCAGAAGGAATCAAGTGTGACACACTGGAAAACTCGATTCTGATTTTGGATTCCCTCCTCACTCCCATCGTCCACTCTTGGCTTCGCATACTCCCTTCTTGAGTATGTGAACATTACCAAAAAAGATGAGTTAGGGGGGGAGGGGTATCAGAAATAGATAAATATATCTCAGTGCGTATATACCATACATACTATTTATATATATGGGTGATTGTAAAATTGTGGGCAAACTTAAGCGGCTAAAAAGTGGCAATCGTATTTTTAATATGAATTGAGTAATAAATAATTTTTATTGATTGTATCAGATGTAAAAATTTGGGCACTTCTGAAAATAAGAAATGATAATTTAATTTTTATTTGAAATATGTCAAATATGTGAAGTGGATTTGAGGTTATAGGGATTTGATGCAAAAGAGCGCCAGATTTAAAAAGTACAGAACCAAGTTTAATCACGTGCATATCACATATGATATAAGCATAAAATGTTATATCTTATAAATGTTAAATTTGTATTAGACCATTTTTTTTAACTTAAGTTAGGTAATATAATTAAAATTTTACATTTTATAAAACTATCTTCAATAGTTTAATAAAATTACAGTCTTTTCCAGCTGTGGAAAATCGATATTGCAATCGAACTTTATCGAATCAGCTGACTTCTGCACATGCGCAGTTAGTATTTGATGAAGGTGTGTTACACCAATGAATTTTCCTATGTTACACCAATCCTACTGTTTTAATGTTTACGGAAAATATAAATATTTTAATGTTAAAAAAACGTTTGGTTCTGAAAGGTGTAATCTCCAAGTATGTGATACAATGGTTTTTATATTTTTTTAAAATCGAAAAAACATTTTTTAGGAGATGTACACCAATGAAAATTTTGTTGTCCAAGTGCACTTTCCAGTTTTAATATCGGATTAAAAGAAAAATTTATGATCATTATACATTTTATCTTATAGAATCTTGTTCGTATCGTCAGGCTTAATATTTTTGTGTTTACTATTTATCTTTAATTATAATACTTTTTCCAAAAAAAGGGTGCACACCAATGAAAACTATTTATGTCAAAATCGTGGGACCGACTTTAAAATTTATGCAAAAACTATTTATTTGGCGTCCAAAAAATTTTTTAAATTAGGCTTTTGTACCTTCTGAATTCATAAACATAATACAATAGGAATTTTTAAGTTTTCTTTGGAAATAAATGGTTGGGACAGTGTATAAACCGGAAAAGAGTGACTTTTGAGGTACTTTCTTATGAAATTAAATAAAATGAGAATAAAAATTAAAAAATTGTTTTCAGATTGTTGTTCACAGTGATATAATAAGTATTTATTAAATAAATTTAAAAAAATCAAAAAAAGCTCATAAATTGTATAGTACTGGGACCTCAAGTTTGCCCACAATCTTACAATCACCCATATATACAAATGCGAACAACTTTAATGAGTTAACTCAATTAAGCATGTTTCAAAGAGTTTAGAAGCCTTTTTACCTTTAGGAAGCTTGAAAATATACTCTTTCACTTTAACCTAATAGAGCTGAAGTAACTTCTTAAGAGGTTTTCACGCATTCAAGTCTAATCGGCTTCTTATAAATTATTACGTTTTGCAAGCACTTAATTTATAAAAAAAATGAGATATTTAATTATTTGTATGTATGCTCAAACACGAATAAAATATAGTATATAAATAAATTGAAATAAAAATAAATTAAAAATAAAGTAGAAAATATATATAAAATTATGGAATGTATGGAAAACGGAGTTTTTAAGTTACGAAAGTAACGGAAAAATGAATGAAGTTTACGAATTTTCGGATGTCTACTAACTTTTGCCCACAAAATTCTCAGACTACTGTAAAAGTATAGTTAATTTTTAAAACAATCTGACAAATATTATTTTTTATAACCCAAAACAGATGTAGCAATCTCAATCTTTTTTTCAGTTTTCCACTTTTTCTTCATCCATTATTCTCTCTTTCATCTCCCTTGCTTTTTCGACTGATCCGAGGTGGAGGACATGTATTGAATTGAGGAACCCTCGGGATGTAAGATTTGAGCAAGGATCTAGGATATCATGTGAAAAGGGACTCGAGCAGAGAAAGAAACGAAGGGCCTTCTGTAATGTAAAATGCCATTCCAGTTATTCATTCAAGTCTTGTCGCGGGTGTATGAAGAGACGAAGGTAGTGACAGACTTGTGAACAGATGAACCCAAGGATAAGCTGGTTATGCCATTGAAAATCACTGCACGCTTTTTTACACGAATCTAATGTGTGTCACGTGATTCGTTCTATATTGTTATTCAATAGGACATACAACACAAGGTTGGGAAACGGGTAAAAAAGTAATTCATAAAAAATATTTCGATTAGGGAAGATGGATTTCAGATTCTAACAATAAGAAAATCCAGAAATTGTATGGGAACTGAAAAAAAATTGGGAAAACACCGGAATTATTCTTGATTTAATTTTTGATGCGGGAAGTTGACTTTCGATTTAAAAAAACTGTCCGAATAATCAATTTAAATATTTTGACACTTGCAACTTTTATTAAATCCCATGAAATCTTTTAAATTGTTTTCAAATCATTTAAATAAAACTTTAAAATCGCGCCAAATCTCTAGTAATTCCTTAAAATTACTTGAATTCTTAGAAATCCTGTAAAATTCATTAAAAATTCTTAAATTTCGGAATTTTTTTAAATCTCTTAAGTTCGTTAAAATCTCGTACGAAGAATCCCTTTATATTTGTTAAAATCTTGTGCGAAAAAGTTGTATAATTTGAATATGTTTTTCTTTGGGAAGAATTTTTTTTTATAAAATGTATGAAATAAATAATCATGATGTTTCGGAAAAAATATATTAACATTTATATTTACTTGATTTTTATTATTATTTTTCTACTGATCAAGTAATATTGAACATTTCACGTATTTAAATCCAAATTTAATCCCTTGTACTCTGCAGACAAATAATTGTACAATAAATTCAATAAGTCTATCATATTCTATAGAAATTTACCTTTAAAATAAGCACAAGAAATTTTTTAAAAACTTCATTATTTCGGAAGTTATTGATATTTTTATAAAACATTTAGATTTGACTTTGTTTGCAATATCTTCGTAAAAAATTGACAGTGACTTCGTTCTAGGCTCATTTTCAGCAGAAGTTTTATAGCTTTTAACTTACAAAAAGAAAAAAATGTAATTTTTGATGTAATTAAAAAGAGAACAACAATGTCAGAAAAACAACAATTCTAAGTATTTGAAAAACTACTTATACTTATTACGCAATGGTATGTGGGATTTGAAGTAATTTTAAAGAATTTCAAGGAAGTTTTGAAAATTTATTCGGATTTAGAGAATATTCAGAGATTTTGCGAGATTTCTTGAAGTTTTATGTGATTCTTTTACAGAAGAGACCTGAATAGATCCGAAAACGCCCAAAGAGACCCGAAAAAGCCCAAAAAGACATGAATAGACCCGAAAATGCCCGAGGAGATCCGAATATATCTGAAGAGACCCAAAGATGCCCGAAAAGCCTGAAAAGACTTAAAAAGATCCGAATAGACCCGGAGAGACCCGAAATCGCCTGATGTGACTAAAAAAACCCATATTTGAGATCTGTTGTCACCAACTATAAAGCTTCTTCTATGCTGGAGAAAAAAGTAAAAAAAAATCTTGCCTTCAGTAAAACCCCTGCATTTCCAGGGTATCTAGTGATCTGGGAATTGGAAATTCCCGGGTTTTTCCCGGTTTTCTCCCGGTCTTTTCCAGTCTTTTCCCGGTCAAACTTTTTTTTCTCCGACCAATTTATGCCTTTTGTAAATTTGGCTTTTTTGTGATTTTTGAAAAAAAAAATTTTTTTAATTTGATAAAGTAAATACCCATAAAATATTTTAAAAGTCATAAAAATCTCTTGAAATCTGTTCAAATTCGTGAAAACCTCTTAAAATACCCAAAAATTTCTTCAAATTCTTTAAAATTATACGATAACATTTAAAAATCCTTTAAATCCTTTAAAATCCATTAAAAGTATTAGAAATCTCGTCAGATTCCATAAAATTGTTAAAAATTCCATAAAATTTTTTAAAAATCAGAAAACTTTCTTGAAATCCCTTAAAATTATTAGAAATCTCATGAAATTCCACAAAATCTTTTAAAAATCATAAAAAATCTCTTGAGTTCTCTTAAAATTCCTCGAGGTTTCATGAAAACATTTAAAATCCCTTAAAAATCCCTAGAGTTCTTAAAAATCTTTAAAAATTTTATGAATTCCTTTAAAATTCCGTGAAATATCTAGAAATTCATTAAAATGCTGCGAAATCTTTTAAAAATCCTAAAAAAAAAATCCTTTTAAAATTCCACTCTAAAAAGGTAATGTAACGAAATTTCTTTAAAATCTCGTATACATTGTTGTTTGCAACCTACTCTCTAAATTTGAATCAGCGAAATTCCGCTAGTTCAGATTATGAGAATGATTAACTTTTGAATGACTTGAAGTTATAAGAAGTAAAAAAAGTAATCGTGTGTTGGTTTGCTAATAGAATAAAAAGAAGATAAAGTAGAAAAACGTTGATTTTTCAATAAAATACAAAAAATTCTTGATCTTGAATGAAAGTCCCGGGTTTTTTCCCGGTTTTTCCCAGTCAAATAAAATTCCCAAGTTTTTCCCGGTTTCCCGATCCGCTAGACACCCTGATTTCTTTTACTCGCCGGGAAGAGCAATGTAAAATCGAATAGGGAAAGTCATTGACAATCACACAGTAAATCAGTCCTGAGCAATATTTGTTTGAAAGGAGGTGATACCCATAATCCTTAGCTTTGCATTTGCTTTTGTGAAATTAGATATGCCTCACATATGTAATTTATTTTTCAATAATGAAATTACTGTAGTTCCTAACATGGTGGAATTAAATCTTCGATTCCCCTAATCGTGGGTGTTTGAGTATCTCTGGTTCTCTGGTTCTCTTGGAGGCAGTATGTTGCCTGAAGCTTTTCCGAAATTCGGGTTACCCTCGTAAGTCTCTGCTGGCTCTTTAACATCGAGAAGTATATAATCCTGGCGGCCTAATAACGTATTCCTCCAGAGAGTAGAAATGGGAGTAGAAGTGGGAGTAGATAAACCTGTACTAGCGAGCTGTATAGTCTACCCTTCTTGAAAGCCCCTTTCGACCCCACTAATTTCATCCTCACAACAAGAATTGTAGTGTAATAGGGCGAGATATGTATGGCTACGATCAGACTTGTTGCGAACATTTATTTTCTATCGTATGTGAGCGACTGAATCCAATATTGCGAGAGTAATGGAATTTAATAGCGTTTCTTAGGGAGATTGGCTTTCCATTCGGGAAGAACGAGGAAAAACGTTTTTGTTGATTTCTTTACCACTGAGGTTGGGATTGGTACCCTTTTCATAATATCTTTTGGACATGATGTCTCTTCGGACAATTTTTGCTTCCTCATAGAGAAAGCTTTGTAATCGTTACATTTTCCAATATTTTTAAAATGGTTTAATTAAACTTTCCTCACGTGATAAATGTCTAATACAACATTCTAATCAATTGTCCGGATTTGTAAGGTATATTGGCTCCACCTATATCTCAAAACGTGCCAAAGGATTTTTCAAAATATTGAATATTAAAATTTTTATATACATTTAAAATTTTTTTAAAAAATTGATTTTTCGTCAATAACTTCTCAAATAATCAAAATTCATAGCTTATGTAAAGAAAAGAAAGATTCCTTTCGTCGAGACGAATCGATTGACCTGTGTGATTAATGGATTTAATTGAATTTAAAGAAAATTATGATTATTTTCAATTTTGAAAATTTTTAATTTTTCATATATTAGTTCAAAGAAAAAACACTAATCCTACAGGTCAATCGATTCGTCTCGACGCGAGGAATCTATGAATGATGAGGTCAAAAGATTATTTCTTTCGAGAAAAAAGAATTATATATATTTTTAAATATTTAAGAAAATCGTTAATGCTTCCTCTATGAAAAAGCAAATTCATTTGCAACTTCATCATAATGAGGAAGCAAAGTGCTCAAAAAATGAGCACAAAAAATTTAAATATAGTTAACTGGAACACCCGAGATCGGATTCACAGCTAGTTTTTCAATCTTTTAATTGAATGCGCGAAGCAAAAAGAGACTTATATGTTTATTAAGTTTTCAAGGTTTTCTTTGATTGATCATATAACTTTGGACAGGATTAACCCTCTGGTCACCACCGGGGTCTTCAGTGACCCGAAGCAATTCTAAAAGTGTAGTTCCTGAAAAGGGAAAGTACGGAGGGGCGAAGTAATTAAATTTTTTTAAAAATATCAGCTCAAAATGTAATTTTTTCAATTTAGCACATAGTGCACACTCACTCGGTGAGACAAATATACTTTTGAAAAAAAAAAAAAACAGTAAAACCACTTATATAGCCTTTATAGAGCAAAGCCTGTAGATTAAGAAACCCATTGATTTTTTTTTCAATTACGTAAAAAAAAAGAAATAACATTAAAAAACAGAAAAAAGTCGTTTTTGCAATTTTCTCGCATTTTTTTGCACTTTTTTGCAAAAATTTATGCAAGAAAGTGCAGAAAAAAAAAGGAATAGACAAGTGCGAATAATCTTTTTCTAGACACTCGGACGATTTTATTTCACTCCTGCTTTTATAAATATTAAGAATGTTAGAATTCATGAAAAATCTGTAAAAAATAAATTGCGTACTTCAAATTGAGTCATAAATAAATCATGTATTAGCTCTGATAAGTAAGTGTACTATAACTTTTCAAGTAATTAAAATTTTGACCTGACGTAAGGAAAATAAATATTCTTTGTGTCGAGATGAATCGATTGACCTATATCATTAATGCATTTCATTGAGAAATAAGAAAATTATAAAAAATTATTTTTTAAAAATTCAATTTCTTAACTATAATTTCTCAAATAATAAAAATTTAAAGCTATTGTAAGGGAAATGAAGATTCCTGGTGTCCAAACGAATCGATTGATCTATAAGATTAATGCATTTCATTGAAAAATAAGAAAGTTATGCTTTATTGTAATTTTAGAAAAAGAGTTTTTCTAATATAACTTCTCAAATAATCAAAATTTAATGCTTATGTAAAGAAAATAATCTTAAAAAGTATTAAAAAGTAATAAGAAGTATTAAATACTTAATGCTTCCTCTATGAGGAAGCAAATCATATTTGCTTACAGATTTTGAATTCAATTTAAATACATTGAATCTCTTTAAATTCCATTAAATTATTTAATTGGTTTGAATAGTTTTTCTTTCAGTATAAAATTAAATTGTTTAGAGTTGACTTTGACATAAAAAATGTAATGTTTACTTTATATACATAAAAGTTTTAAATACAAAGTAAAAATATTTATGAAAGGTAGGTGTGAAAAATGTTTTTTCCTAAATCGCGGCTGATGTTCATACTTTCGAATGATCTACTGCAGCCGAAGATTTTCTCAGATTGGGTGAAGGGACAACATGTTTGTGGTGACGTGGGTAGATTTCAAGAGTAATGGGGGTGTGGGGGTACTAATAAATCAGAGTATCGGTTAATTCGGTTACGGATTCCCCGAGGACTTGAGCTAGTTTATGTCTGTCAGGAATCAGGAGACCATTTCGTTTCCTCCAGACTAGGTATTAACATTTTGATGAATTCAGCAACTAGGACACTTTACTAAAAGGCCCAGAGAGAAGGAATTTTGAAAAATAGGTGTCATAGGGATCAGAATCAAGCTATCTCTACATTCTCCAGAGACAGATACCTTTAAGAAACCATATATCACAAATTTTTTAAGATTCTTAAGATGAGAGAAGCCCGATCCTCCGACTGTGTCATAAGTACAGGACAAATCCAGATCGATTACACAGGCATACAAAAAAAAAAGGTCTGTATCAAGAACGAGACCTATATATTCTTAAGTATTTTGACGCACTGAATTTTGAATCCGGGGTCCGATTGGCTCCAGCACGTCAAGTTTAAAGGAATTAGAAGGTCAAATCGGTAAAAAATCGATTGAAAGAAGGTGATTAGCATTTCTATGGTTTTGAGGGTCGCTGAATCCGAATCTGGAATCCGTTTGTATGTCTGTATCAAGGTCAATTCAAGGTCAAATTTGCATAATGTGACAAAAGTGAATTTTTGACTGAAAATTCTGAAAGAACGGAAAATTTTACGTTCAGATATGATATCCGCTATTTTTCGGATACTTAGGGGAGAAGTTTCCGGGCATAAGCGATGCCAAACTAAAAGAAGGTATATTTGATGGTCCTCAAATTTGCACTTTGTTCAGAGATGAAAAATTTATCACAAAAATGAATCCTAAAGAGATGGATGCATGGTCAAGTTTCCAAAAAGTCTCAGAGAATTTCTTGGGAAATCAGACGAGTGAAGATTACGAAACTTTGTTTGAAGATTTATTGAAAAATTTCAAGAAGTTGAGTTGTTTGATGAATTTGAAATTACATTTTCTACATTTTCATCTTGATTACTTCCCAGAAAATCTCGGAGATTACAGTGAAGAACAGGGCGAACGGTTTCATCAAGATATTAAGGGAATGCAATGTCGGTATCAAGGAAAGTGGGATGTAAACATGATGGCGGATTTTTGTTGGATGCTTAAGAGGGACAACGAGCAAAAGGGTTCAATACAAAAGAAGAAAAGTGTGAATTTTTGCAAAATCACGAAACGTTGTTTGCATCTTGGAGTACCGTCATCTCTATTAAGGTAATGCATGGCTAATTCTATATATGCCTGAACAGAAGTTTCACGAATTATGCACATATCACTTGTGATCGGGGTGGCCTTGGAGTAATTCTGAGAATGGATTCAGATTGAACGACCCACAAAACCATAGAAATACTAGTTATCGCCTTTCAAACGACTTGATTGACCTCAATTTGACATTCAAATGTCCTTAACCCTGACGTGCTGCGGTCAAATGGACCTCGAATTTGGATTCAGCGACCCTCAAAACGTATGAAAATAGTAGTCTAGTTCCACTTTTTTCACATTATACAAATTTGACCTTGAATTGATCTTGATGCAAACATGATGGAATCAAACGGATTCCAAATTCGGATTCAGTGGCCCTCAGAACCATAGAAATATTTCGATATTCGATGTGTATGATCTTTTTAGAATAGGACAAGTACAGATCTAATTTAATTGGCTCATTATTTTAGGTAATGGAAACTCCGGAAAC
Organism: Synergus itoensis; assembly: GCA_904066005.1. Lineage (NCBI taxonomy): Eukaryota > Metazoa > Arthropoda > Insecta > Hymenoptera > Cynipidae > Synergus > Synergus itoensis. The sequence continues at coordinate 65,566 of CAJFCP010025576.1, forward strand.
TCCCAACGGAACTAAAGCGTTTTTCTCTTTAAACTGCATTTCATGTTAATCATAAAAAATTCTACTTGAGCCGAAAATGTTTCTTCGCAAATTTTCTTCGGCATCTCGTGAACACCATATCAACCATGTGAATACAGGGTGTCTAGTTATCAGGGAATTGGGAATTCCCGGGTTTTTCCGGGTTTTCTCCCAGTCTTTTCCCGACCAAATTTTTTTTCCTCCGACCAATTTATAGAGTTGCCTTTTCATGATTTTCGAAAATTTTATAAAGTATTATAGAAATAGAATAAAAAGAAGATAAAGTAGAAAAAGTCTATTTTTCAATAAAATACAAAAAAATTCACGGTGCTAAGTAAAATTCCCGAGTTTTTCCCGGTTTCGCGGTCCGCTACACACCCTGATTGTGACATGGTTCAATTTTACAATAATAATTCATGGCTCAAATTTTCAATAATAATGCTAGTGAATTCTTTTTTAATTACGCATATCACTTTAAATCTTTTGAAATCCCCTACAATTCTACGGAATTTCTTAAAAATATAAAAATCTCTTAAAATCCAGCGAAACTAGTTTATAAAATTTATCTAGCGGAACGGGAAACCGGGAAAACCCCGGGAATTTTATTTGATCAGGAAAAAACCGGGAAAAACCCGAGAATTTCATTTAGGACCGGGAATTTTTTGTATTTTATTGAAAAATCGATTTTTTTCGAAGGATTACATGAAATTTTAAAGAATTTTTAGGAATTTAAAAAAATTTTGAAGTTTTTCGTGGAATTTAAAGGATTACAAATGATTCTGAGGAATTTTAAAAGAATTAGTGAAACTAAGGGATTTCATGGAATATTAACAAATTTGGAGGGATTTCGTGGATTTTTAAGACGTTTCTAAATATTCCGAGGAATTTTAAGAGATTTCTAAGGATGTCGTGAATTTTAGAGATTGTTTCGAATTTCAAGTGATGTCAAGTGTTTCTAAAGCTTTTCGTAGAATTTTAAAGGATTTTAAGAGATTTTTATATTTTTAAGAAATTCCGTAGAATTTTAGGGGATTTAAAAAGATTTAAAGTGATATGCGAAATTAAAAACAAATTCATTAGCATTATTATTGAAAATTTGAACCATGAATTATTGTTGAAAAATTGAACCATGTCACAATCAGGGTGTGTAGCGGACCGCGAAACCGAGAAAAACTCGGAAATTTTATTTAGGACCGTGAATTTTTTTGTATTTCATTGAAAAATAGACTTTTTCTACTTTTTCTTCTTTTTATTCTATTTCTATAATACTTTATAAAATTTATCTAGCTAGTTCCTAGCGCCAAGTTCTTAGTTCCGCTGCCAAATATGAATTCACGCGTGAAAGTGAAATCAAATTGAAATCAAAGTGAAATAAAATTACATAATCGCCTCTCATCAGGAGTAACTTGAGCTACTCCTTGTATGAGTACAAAAGTTGATACAAATTCACAGCTAGTTTAATTGTCTTGTAATGGTATTTTATAAAATGAAATAATTAAAAAAAGTATTTTCGACTCTTCCCTTTATAGACGTAAGTATTGGAATTTTGTGAATTAATATGGAAATACTATTGCCTTCGCTGAGTCGATTAGAATCATGGACATCAGGGTCGATCTAAATCTTCTTTCCTCGATTCAGTGGCAGTCACTTTTGCGGAGGGAGCTTTTCCAGGAACAGCAGCAGCACCTGAAATTTGCATCACAAATGCGCTAATGTCGTGGCATCTCTGTAGCAAGTTTCATATAGCTGGGAGACAAGATTAATGAAAAGCCTTGGAAATGTAAGAAATACGAGCACTGGATAGAAAAAGAGATGACGCCCCTTTATCTCGGAAGCGCGAGCTGGTAAGAAACGCACTGGAGAGAATAGCAAGGGGAAGAACAACTTCGAAGGGGTCCCAGAATCGATTGAAAGCCGAGTATAAGAAAGAAGAGAGATAGAAATTGTAAGCGATTTATAGCGAGGATCGGAAGGAAAGTTGTACTGCTTTTTAGCGAGCGATTGAAAAAATTCAAATGAAATGCTAACTTGGAGAGTGAAAAATATTGGTTAAAGAAGAAATAGGGAAAGGGGGTGGAACTTAAAGGAGGCGAAAGATTCGGATGGTTAGGAAAGAGAGGGAAAGGAAGAAAACGAAGGTAGAAAGAAAGGCAAGAATGAATAAAAAAATAAGAGGAAGTAAACATTTTTTTTTTCACGTAAAGAGAAGATGTTGAGGAAGAAAGGAAAAATTATCACTGAAGTTGTATCAACTTTTGTGCTCATTCAATGAGCACTTTGCTTCCTGGACTCAAATATGATTTGCTTACTCATAGAGGAAGCATGAAGTATTTAATACATATATTTAATTATTTTTATTATTATTATCATCATTTTATTAATTAATTATTAATTCTTGTTTTTAATTTTTTAGTTAAAGCGTATTCGACTTTCTTTGTATTTTAACATTTTGTATCAATGAAATGCATTAATCATACAGGTCAATCGATTCATCTCGACACAAAGAATCTTCATTTTCCCTACATCAGCTATATATTTTGATTATTTGAAAAGTTATAGTTGAAAAATTAATTTTTGAAAATACAATTAACTATAACATCCTTATTTTTTAATGAAATGCATTAATCATATAGGTCAATCGATTCGTTTCGATGAAAGGAATCTTCATTTTCCTTACATCAGCTTTAAATTTTGAATATTTGAGAAGTTATAGTGGAAAAATGAATTTTGCGAAAATTAATAACGTACACGAAACTTGTAAAATTAAATATTTTGGTAAACCCTTGTCAAAAATTCAACTTGGTAAATAGTGGAAAATATATTTCAAATTTCATCAATTTATATGAGGAAGCAAAAAGAAGAGAATTATAATAAGGAAAGAAGAAGAGTGAGATGGGAAAAGGAGAAGAAATATAAAAGATGAGGAAAAGTCATAACATAAACATTTCTTGAAATTCCTTAGAATTCGCTGAAATCTCTTAAAGTTCCTAGAAACATTTTGAAACTCTTTAGAACTTCACGAAAATATTTAAAATCCCTTAAAGTCTCTTAAAATTCCTTATAATTATTTAAAATTCCCCAAAATCTTTCAAGAAGTTAGGAAGGAAAGAAAGAAAGGGGTGGAGAGAGGAGTGGAGTGGGTGGCGTGGAAGAGGAGAGGAGAGAAGGAAAATACTTAAAAATTACTTTGGGGGAGAATTTCTAGCTAGAGTACAAAACTTGACGTAAAATAGTAGATGAAAGTGGACGCCCCGTTACGACGAGAATTAGTCGAGGATTAACTGGTGGGGCTTCAAGGTGATTACTGGAGCTTTGCCAGTTGGACGACGATAAGACTCTGCTAATCAGTGCTCTTCCTTTGCGAACTAAACTAAACCTGACTCTGTTCAACGATCAAACGATAGACGTAGATCTACTTATGACCCTTCTCTTTTAAGATGAATTTCTATTCGCTACTTCAGCATTTATTATTTCATTGAACTTCTGTGAGAAATTCTATAAGATATCTTGATTTTTATTGTAATCTCCATTTCATTGAAATCCCATTGAACTTTTGGAAAAATTGTTTAGTCAGAGAATGTATGTACAATTTGACCCCCCCCCCACGTTTTTGTCAAATGTCCTCGTTTTGTGACCTCCTGAACTCTCGAAACATTTTTTTTACGAATACGCCTCTGTCTGTATGTTTATATGTTTGTATCTGTATGTCTGCAGATTTTAGTTTGTTAGAACGATACACGAAAAAAAAAACTAGCTGTCAAGTTGTATCAACTTTTGTGCTCATTCAATGAACACTTTGTTTCCTGTAAGCAAATATGATTTGCTTCCTCATAGAGGAAGCATTAAGTATTTAATACTGCTTAATACTTTCTAATACTTCTTAAGTTTATTTTCTTTACATAAGCATTAAATTTTGATTATTTGAGAAGTTATATAAGGATCACATTCTCATCACGGCACTTGCGCTTCGATTCATGATTAAATCGAAAACTGCTGATCCCATCAAAAAATGGTCAATGGAGTTAGTTTGTATCGAGATACAGGCAAGGAAAAACTATTGTCGTATTGAATGAGGAAATTTCATTGATTACTAGTCAAGGATTTCCTCATTCAAATCTGTTAAGGAAATTCTAGTTAGGTTCTAACTAGGCACTACCTATTTTCTCTAGTCTAGTTTTTCCCCATTTCAGCCCTACGAGTTATTGAGAGTGTTAAGGAAAAACTAGACCAATTTATACTAGGGCGGCTGAATTGATTTTTCTTTCTTTCCCTTTTCTTCTTAACTTTAAACTGGGTATTTGCAGAGACTAATGGGCAGGAAATTGGTGCCAGTTCCCTGGACCAGAAATGCCAATCAAGACCGTAGGTGCGTTATTCAGTGTTTTGTTTTACGCGTCTCGAATAGACACATGCTTGACATGAATATGTATGACCTATCGGGATACTCCTCTAATGACGAAGTAGATTTGCATTCACGTAACTTGATTCTGCATATTTCATTATTCCCAGCTGCAGGTAAATGCATAAATAAATTACAGGAAATTATACTAAATTCGGAGGCCTTCCAAGTTTTTCTTTGTATACTTTATATTTATATGTATACACAGAAGGAAATATATACTCTTTGTTATAGCTTAAGTCCGTTTTTACTTAACGCTAGATTCAAGCTAGATTTAATTGTTAGGAATTTTTAGATATTGAAAGATTTTTTAATTCAATTTTTAAGGATTTGAAAAGATTCTTTATGGAATTTTAAAGATTTTTATTGAATTTATAGGGGATTTTAAAATAGATTTTTATAAATTTTAAAAGATTTCGTAGTATTTTAAGTACTTTCAAAAGATTTTTAGTAATTTTGTTACGTCTTGGAAATTTCATGGAATTTTAAGACAAAAAAATATTTTTAAAATTAAAGTTAAGGGATTTTATAGAATTTCAAGCGATTTTTAGGAATTTTAAAGGATATTAGAACATTTTTATAAGTTTCAAAGAATTTTTCTTAATTTCTAAGGACTTTATAGAATTTAAAAGATTTCAAACGATTTAAACGATTTTAAGGAATTTTAAGAGATTTCAATCGATTTTAGTAGATTTCGAGGAATTTTACGTATTTAAGTTTACGTATTTTCAAGAAATTTTATAGGAGTTCTAAGAATTGAAGTGATTTTAAGGAAATACTAGGGATTTGATGGGATTTTAAAGTTTATTTTTAAAGGATATTTAAATAATTCAAAAGATTGCAAGAGATTTAACAATAGTTGAAAGTATTAAAGGAAAATATTTAGATTGACTATTCAAAAATGGAGTTTTAATAATTACTTAAAATTGATGCATCTGACTAATTATAATAATTGTACATTTGTGGTCTAGAAACTTGTTGAAGAACAATTTAGAATAATATAATTTTATATCTTTTGTGAATTTGAATACTATTAAGTGTGCTTGCAATGTTTCAATATTGCAAGTTTATTATAAAAAATAATGATGAGAAAGTAAAAAAAAAAAATATTTCTTGAAATATTTAATTTGAAATTGCCTTAATTTAGGAAAAAACCATTTGATCTTTTGAAAAGACAAGAGTGGGAGGAAATTAAATAAATTATAGGAAATGCAATGTAAGGAAGGACATAAATTGTTACCTGAAAGATGTACGAGAAAAAACCTTCCTTAATTTCGTCGGATTTAAGGCACAGGATTTCTACATCCTCACATATTGGAAGGACTCGTATTTTCCTGGGTGGGTGCACTTTTGGTGACAGCTTTAGTACCGAGCAATCGATAGATTGCGACCTTAAGGCTTACCACAGCACAAAAAATCAGCGATATTGCAGGGTGGAAAAGGCTTTAGTGCAGACAAATTAAAATTTATTTCAATGCTAGCCCAATAGGTCACTCGGGAAAAAAACGATAAATTTTGTATCAGTGGGATTCCAAGATAACAATTAAAACAGTTTCGAATCATTTTCTTGATTATTTCTTTCATTTTAATTCAATTTTACTGCAAATTTAATACACTTTTAATGCAATTTTTCTATTTTAATTTCACAATAAATTTAATGGCAGCTGCTTACCAAAACGTTGGGTAAAGCGGGGTTAAAAGTGACACGGGGGAAAAAGTACCACATGTGACAACTCAAAAAAAATATTGGTTCAACGAAGCTTTCCCTGTCGAATTTGGAATTCGATATCGAGAGATGTTTACTGTCAATAATTCACTTATATATACTCTATGCCTAAACAATCAATTGAGTGAACACAACCCTGCTTTCGAACACTTTCGAGCTTCAGCAGTCAAAATAAGTCTTGGTAAAAAAATTCATAATCTTCGCTGCAGATTATAATTAATTAAAAAATCAATTTCACCTTTTTGCCAAAAACAGAATATTTATACTGCAATTGTATATTTAAAAATTTAATTAAATTTAGAAATAATCTTATGCTATAAAGCTCTCAAAACATTTTTCTTACCATTCTCGAAAAATACCACTTTCACAATTCGCGAAATTTTCATAAGAAGACATTTCACATTACACTTTCCTATTTGCACATCACCTTATATTAATAAATATTATAATAATTAATAATAAGAATAAATAATTAATATTAAAGTTTAACTCCTAAAACGCTTTCACAAATATTCAAGAGACTTGCTCCAACTCAACTTAAAATTGAAATGAAATGGAGCGAACGCCCAGTCATGAATTCACTCATCAAAATTATTACGGGGCCAGCCGGCCCTATTAAAACTAGTCAAATAGAAAAGTAGAAACAATTCTTCGAATTAATAATAGCACAGGTACCCAAAAAAATATATTTTTTTAAACTGCCTTGAATGTTTTGACTGATTTTTACGTTTTTTGGTGCGCTGAATCCAAATCTAGTAACCAACTTGACCTTGAAGTCTATTTTCAAGGTTATTTCAAGGTCAAAGTGATTTTTTTAAATTGAAACATCTTTTTTTGACCCCGGATTCAGAAAGAGCGGGAAATTCTACGTTCAAGAATGTACCCAAGTCATCGGTAAATTTTAACCTTGAAGTCAATTAAAGGTCATTTGAAATTAACAACGTTTTCCGAGAGGTCAAGGTCATTCTTGAAGTAAATTTCAACGAAGAATTCAATGGTGACCTTCAATTTGATCTTGAACTTGATTTCCAAGGTCATTTCAAGTTGAACTTTGTTTTTTAAAGTAGAAACCCCTATTTTTGACCCCGGATTCAGAAAGAGCGAAAAATTATACATTCAGATGAATCATCATTTGTGGGGTCCATTTGTATTTCTTAAGGCAAGATCGTATACTAGAAATGCATCCATTTAATTACGAATGAAATGTTCGATGATGTTATGGAGTCCCAGAGATAACCTACCTGTCCCTCTCGGACCCCACAAATAATGCCTTATCTGAACGTAGAATTTCCCGCTTTTTCTTAATCCGGGGTCAAAAATAGGGGTTCCTACTTAAAAAAACAAACTTGACCTTGAAATGACCTTGAAAATCAAGGTCAAGTTGAAGGTCATCATTGAATTCCTCGATTAAATTCACTTGAGGAATGACCTTGACCTACAGGAAAACGTTGTTGATTTCAAATGACCTTTAATATACATCAAGGTTAAATTTACCGATGACTTGGGTATATTCTTGAACGTAGAATTTCCCACTCTTTCTGAATCCGGAGTCAAAAAAAGGTGTTTCCATTTTAAAAAATAATTTTGACGTTGAAATAACCTTGAAAATCGACTTCAAGGTCAAGGGCGTTGGCACCATTGAGTGACCCCCTTTGTCCCCTTCAACTTTTGTCTAAACCATTTCTCTCCATCCTGCTTAGTTTCCGAGAAATTTAGGTGGGGCGATTAAAATGGCCCACCCTGTATATTACATTGGACCTTAAGTTTGAAATATACCTTGACACTAGTTCTTTACTCAAACGGAATTAGACAAATTATATAAAATTAGTACTTTTTACGAGTATTTCCTTATTTGCAATCCTCCTTCGTGCAAAAACTAAAAAAGGAGTCTAAGCGCGACGAGTAATGAGTGTTTTAATGGATCTGTAAAAGTCCAGTAATAAAAGCAATTTTTTGGTCGTCTAAAAGTCCTAAAGAATATGAAGTCTACGAAGGACTTGTATTTTTCGTTTCCTTTACCTTTTTTCAGTAAATAGTGAGGAGCAGAAAGTAAAGACTAATATAAAGACACAGAGGAGAAAACGATGTCTGGTCACGGCAGCCAATATGAATTACTTGGTTCTTTATGGATTATAGTTATAGTCTTATACCTTTAATACCTCTCATACCTCACATATATAGTAGTACTCCAAGCACACCAGATTGGGTGCGGCAAATCATAAAATTGACTATTATGCCATATACAATCCGGATGGGTTCGACTTGATGATAGAAAATTGCCTACATTAATGGCGACTTGTTTGTTTGCGCGAATACTTAAATTCCGCTTTATTACCCATTATTATTATCATTTGTCAAATTATTATTAACCACTGCTTTCAGTTCCGCATAAGAACCAAAGTTATGGAAATTAAAGAGAGCAGTTTTTATTAGTGAGGACGTTTAAACTCATGTTTGGACCACCAACAGAAGAGTTCTCTTGCATCCTATTATTAAAAGGACATACGTATCGAATATCGAAAAACTGTAATGCTAAAATGCGTGGACCCGATTCCTTATTGGTCAATACAGTTCGTGATGCGTCGTATATCGATAATCGCGGGCGACGCGGGAAGTTTTAAATCTCTATATTGTACAAAATCGCTTAAATTCAAAATAAAGTCAACCCGCGCGCGGAAGCATAACATCCTTATGTTTTAATGAAATTCATTAATTATACAGGTCAATCGATTCGTTTCGATGAAAGGAATCTTCATTTTCCTTACATCAGCTTTAAATTTTGAATATTTTAGAAGTTATATTGGAAAAATTAATTTTACGAAAATTATAAAAGTACACGAAACTGCTGTGGATGTGGCAACCACAGAAATAGTAAAATATGGTATAACTACAATTTATGGTTTCCACAACCACCATTGTGGTTGCCACAATCACAACTATTATATGACAACAACCATAACTATGTGGAAACTTTTACTAAATAGTTGCCACAACTATTTCATAATAATTGACACATAGCTGTGGTTCTTATCATGTAAGACTTGTGGTTTTGGTAACCACAATCGTAGATGTGGCAACCGAAAATTATTAGTTATACCATATTTTACTATTTCTGTGGTTGACACAACCATAGAGTTTTTTCGATGAGATATTGCAGGATCGTTAAAAGCGTGACACACACACACACACACACACACACACACACACACACACACACAATTTTTCAGGACATCATATTAGATACCCACGTGGAAAGATTCTACGGAAAGTGTTCTACGGAATTTCCATACGGAAATGAACTCTCGACGTCAAATTCTCCCACCTGGTGAAGGTTTTTTCGTCAGGTCATCAAAGTGTTAATTAATTTGACTTAAAAATTCATTCAAAACCATAACTTCCTGAGAAAGATGTTGTCCGCACACTTGGTGAAAGCGTTTGACTTCAGTAGTTCAAGGTGCCCCTTTATTAGTACCAAAATCCAATGGGAAGCCTATGTTTCTCGACGATGATGTTGGCTTTTGTACCTGGTGAAAGTTTTTTTCGTCAGGTCGTCAAACTGTCGATTAATTTGACTTAAAAGTTCATTCGACACAATAAATCCTTGAGGAAGATCCCAAGTGGAAATTACATGGTTAAGCCGATACTTACAACCGGCACGGTACTGTACCAGTTGTATTGTGCCAATATTTGGTAGCCAAAGCTGGCGTAGTACTGACTTTACCATTGGATCTGTACTGTACCAGTGCTGCAGTACTGCAACAATATTGCACCAGTACTGCACCAGTACTTGAGTTCAGTACAGAAACAAACCTGGCTAATCAGTACTGAACAGCGTTATCACCCCAACACTCAGCCAGATCTGCGCCAGTACCTCTTCCAGCACCACGCCAACGTTGGCCAGTACTGGCACAGTACTACGCCAATTGCAAATTTCCATTTGGGATGTTGTTCGTACACCTGGTGGGAGAATTTGACGTTGAGAGTTCATTTCCGTATGGAAAGTCCACTGGAAATTCCATATGGAAATTCTAATAGAATTTCCACATGGAATTTCTAGTGGAATTTCCGTAGAACACTTTTCGTAGAATCTTTCCACGTGGGTATATTCTATTTAAAATGTGTTCAAAAAAACCTTTTTTAGAAACTGGATTTTTGTAGAAATCAGAGGGGGCTTAGTTGGAGGCGGTTTCAGTTGGAAAGATGATGGGGATTTAGGTGGAAATATGAGGGGCACAGTTGGAAAGTGGAATGAGTTTTTATTTGAAGGGGAAGGCTATTTGGTTGAAAAGGCGAATGGAGAATTTATTTGGATAGGGGATTGGGTGAGGTGTGGTTGGAATTGAGAAAGGGGGCTTAGTTGGAAAGGAGTTGGAGGGGTTTTTATGTAGTAATAGGAGGGGGCTCAGTTGGTAGGGGAAGGCTATTTGATTGAAAAAGCGAATGGAGGTTTTATTGGGGTTTAGAGGGGTTTAAGCGTTTAGGGGGTTTTGGTTGGGAAGGGGAGGGAAGTTTTGTTTGGAAGAGGGAAAAAAGTTTAGGTTGGAAAGAGAAAGGCGATTTAGTTGGAAAGGGAAAGGCAATTTGGTTGGAAAAGAAAAAGGTTTTTTTTTTTTTAAGAAGTAGTTTTGATTAGAAAAACCAAAACTTACTCTCTGACATGCCTTTTTTATGGTATAAAGAGATTTTGTATGAACATTTTTGGTGCTTTGTTTCTTATTTTGATCACATCATGCCAATTGGGGATGACTGATAGGAAATATCAAGTTTCATCCCTGTTTCTAAGGAAACATAATCCGCCTCTTCATAATTCATCGAAATCTTTCATTCCGTGTGGCTAATTGCATTTCGCCTCTCGTCGAAAATAGCGCACTATCTTTAATGGGCAAAAGAAATAAAGACATTAGTATTGATCCCCGAAAAATTAATGAGGAAATCAGAGACTGGAACGCAATGTCGACAGAGAGACAGAGAAAAGGGAAAGTTTCCCAACTGTCATTTGTTTTACGCAATCCCGTCTCTTGGGTCCAGACTTTTCTATACAAGCGCCCTCCTCCACCCTCCTCGGCTTCCCATGTCATTGATAGTGTAGTGTCCACACCCGTTTTACGTAACACATATATGTATTTACGCTCTCCCTCGCCACTTGGCATTGGCAGGTTCTATTCCTGTTTTCTGCTTTAGCATAGTGGATAGAAATGTCTATAGAGTCACGTTGCGTCCACGAAGGGGGATTTCAGTCACGTTTTGTTGTGTACCTACGCAATACATATTCGCGTAAACAGAGACCGTTCGCGGAACTAAACGACATCTTAATCTGGATTATATCGTCGTTATTACGACAAATAAGCCCCGTTTCTCATGTCTGTGGTCGTTACAACCAATCGTAAAGGAACTAATACTGGGATGTGTTCAGATCCATAGTCATCTGTCTCACAATGAGTACGACTTGACCACTTGCTTCTTCACACGATAAATAAGAGAAGGGGGGATATGACAATTTTTTCCTCGGGAAGTTCTTGCTTTCTTTTGTTCTTGAACATATTTAAACATTTTATTCAGAAACTTCCAATTCAAATTTTTTGTGGTTTCTTTACAATTGCAATCTCTGACGAACAGTTATATAAGTTAGTTCTTCAACTTTTTTTCACACTCCCTCCCCCCACACCACTCTTCTAATTTTAAAGGGTTAGGGCGTGTGACCACATTTTTTTAAAGTTTCAGATTCGTTTTTCAGGCAAAAAGTTTTTCACACCTCTTCACACCCTTTCAGCTAATTAGAATGGTGAAGGGGTGTGACTAATTTTGGTCCACCTTCATATTCGCTTTTCAGACAAAAATATTTGTTTATACTTCTCCGCACCCCGTGAGATAATTGGACAGGTGTTGGGGTGTGGTTAAATATGTCCAAGTACTAAATTAGTTTTTTGGGAGAAAAATTTTAAATAGCTCAAAGTATTTTGCCGCCACAAAGATTTAGGGGTGTGACTATAATTATTGTCTAGTTTAATATTTTCTTTTTTGTGAAAAATCCTAATTAGCTCAAAATATTTAATCACATCCCACCCCACTCGTTTAATAGGAAAGTAACAGGAGGTTTGACCGCATTTTTTTCAAGTTTCAAATTCACTTCTAGGGCAAAAAATATTTTTTCACGCCTCCTTACACACCCTCAGATAATTAGGAAGGTGTGGGGATGTTAATAATTTTTTTCAAGCTTTAGATTTTCTTTTCAGAAAAAAGTATTCTTTCGCACCCTTCCACACCCCCTCAGTTAACTGGAAAGGTGGAAAGTGTGGCTAAACATTTTCAGATTTGAGATTCGCTTTTTTGGCAAAAAATCCTGAATATCTTAAAATAATTGCCATATTCCCTCCCTTACATCACTTATCTAGAAATATTTGGGGATGTGACTAAAAATTTTAAAGTTTCATATTCGCTTTTTTAGTAAAAACAAATCCTAAATGACTCAAAATATTTTTCTACACCCCCTCCACCCACATCACACACCTAGAAAGATTTGGGGGTATAAACAGATTTTTTTGAGTTTTAGATTTACTGATCAAGCAAGAAATACTTTTTCACAGCTTTCCACGGCGCCTCTCCAAATTCAGAACTTCGTAGTTTCTTCTAATATGTTGAATGACGGTCTCCATCCGAGTATAACCAAGTCAAGCGTTGCTTAACCTCGGTAATCGAACGAGAAACATTTAAGCAATCAATATATCCATATGGACAATCAGTTTTTACTTCTCAATTCATAAAAAAAAATATTGTATACTTATGTTAGGAATTTCTCATGGCAATGACTCAATGAATGATTTTCAGTAGTATAGGTCAATGTTGGAGAGAAATTCAAGTAGTACAAGTTTCATATAGCTGCTACATTTACAAATATTCTTTTAATTCCAAGTTCTTCACTTTTCACCTCAAAAAATTACTTTTTAAGATGGTAAAAAGGACAAAGGGATAAAATGGAGATACACTGAGAAAAAAGTTTGGTTGATTCAACAAAAATTTGGTTAGATCAACCAAATAAATGCATTGCTATAGGGTCAATCAAATGTTTGGTTGATTCAACCAAATTTTTTGGTTAATAAAGTTTGTTTGACTATACTAAATATTTTGGTTGATCCAACCAAATGTTTTGGTTGGTCCAACAAAATGTTTTTGTTGGTTTAACAAAAAAGTTTGTTTACATTCGAGAAGAAATAAAACCGTTCTACTGGAATTTTTTTCACATTTTACAGGGTTACCAGATGGGCCGGACGAAAAACCAGAACCAGAAAGTCGCGTCTTATGCTTAGATAGACAACTGCGATTGGCCGATTGTAGAAAAATAAAATATTTCTTGTCGAAAAGAGATGGATTCGTAAAAAGCAGAACATTTTGCCTATTTTCGAGAAAAAACCAGGACAGACCCCGAAAAACAGGACATGCCCCGGAAAAACAGGACGGAAGGTAACCCTGCATTTTATTTAATATTTTTTTCTCATTTTTTTATTACAAAGCTTCCTCTGCGAGGAATATTTTATATTATTTCATATTTCACTTTGGAAAATACACTTTGAAATACACTTTTGAAAATTCTTTTCACTTGTGACACTATTATGTATTTTGAGAGGTTATATTTCCTTCACCGGTGTGAATCTTGGTTAACCTCGTGAATTAAAAGTTATTCTTCCGTTCAAAATTTTTCGTATAATAGTGCAGATCCAAATTTTTTAATAAATCAGGTACTGTGGGTGTCCATTTATTTGTATCACTCATTTTTAATCACTTTGACGACCCGATTTAAAATTTCGCGACGCCAACTGACAACTAGAATGGGATTGCGTCATCTGCGTCGGTATGTTTAGTGCAGTTAATGGAAGTATTTGGTTGAATCAACCAAACTATTTCGTTAAATTAACCAAATCATTTTCTAATAAATAATATGTTTCGTTCAACACATTTATTTGGTTGAATCAACCAAACATGCTCAAACAAATAATTACTTTGAAATGATCATATGAAATTGTTGCGTTTTTTAAAAGGAACCAAATGTTTAGTTGCGTTGACCAAATTTTTTAGTTGCAACAAACAAACCAGGTTAAACAAACTGTTTTGTTGAATCAAATCAATCTTTTCTCTGAGTGTAGGGGTAAAGTCGACATTAGGGATAAAATTGGCACAGGAGTATAACATGGATACAGGGGAAAAATGGAAACTGGGGTAAAATGGACAATAGGAAGAAACAGAAAATAATCAAATAAACCTTGAAATTATTATCAAAGGTAGAACTTCATTCATTTTAAGTAATACCACTGTATATTCCTCAAATCGGATTCACATTTAGTTCCTCTTTGTTCCTCTAAAAAAAGCTAAACCAGTCTGAAAGTATAAATTATGATGTAAAAGTTTGATGGCATAAAATGAATATGTAGTTGGACAAAAATGGACACAAGGGTAAGAAAAACAGATGGGCAAAATGGACACAGGGATAAAATGATTACAGGGGCAAAAATGGACACAGGGATAAAATGGAAGCAGGGATAAAATGGATACAGAGGTAAAACGGACACTAGGAAAAATAACCAAAACAAACACTGAAATTACTATCAAAGGGAGGACTTTGTTTCAAAAAATCTAAACTCTTAAACAATAATTTATTTTAATTAATCCCAACGTATGATTTCTTAAATCCGATCTACATCTAGTTCCCCTTCCTTTCTCTAAAAAAAAAACTCAACCAGCCTATACGTAGCAACAAGACCCTCATAACAAATCTTTCCTAAATCCAATTTAACAAAAATAAACGAAAACGTTGCACTCGTTTCGATAGATCATCTGTTGATGACACTTCGCCGCCTTCTTTTCAGTTTCTGCTTTCTTGTCATTCAGAGTTAGCTTCCGACTGAATGCCCTTCGTTTTCCCCGTAGAAATTCCACTTTTGTCGCTGGTCGTAAAGCATTTAGAATTCTTCTCTCAGCAAAAGGAACAATTTCGGGAAAGTTCAAAAAATAGGAGTAAGAAATAACTCAGAATAAATGAGTAAGAGGGAAAGGAAGGGTAATAGAAAAAATGTGAAGAGTGGGTAAAAATAAAGATAAAGGAGTAATATTATTGACGTAATACGACGCGACAAATGAGAGAAAGTCTCGATGCTCGCGAAAATGTCAAAAACAGGCTCAACTCTGTTTTTCCAGCGATATTTCTTGGCCCCTCAAAGACCCACTGAACTGTCTCACTTTGCTGCAGGCCTCATTACGGATGAGTTAGTATTAGCGTATTACTTTGTTCTATAAGCTGAGCCACTTTATTACTGAAAATATCTTCTGCGAATTACAAGTCCGTCGAGTAGGATGGAAGTACTAATTTACGTTGCTTTTTGTGAGAAAGGAAACTTATCGTGACATCGCTTTTGGTGTCAGCGTGAGGAGGTTAATGTGCTAAAAAAGAATATGACGAGGGACGTGCTGAGATTGTGTTGTGTTGATGGCTCAAAGTGTATTAACAGGAATGAATTGTAGCAGCGAATATTAATTTTAGGAAGGCGAGGAAAAAGTGTTTTGCCAATTCCTACTCGTTAGAGTCATTTTGGAAAACTATTTTCTGCCGTTTTGGGTATTCATATTCCGATCTTCAATTTTATTCAACTTCAATTTACTTTCTTCATTGTATTCTATTAATAGTTTAATGATTTTGAAGAACACATTCAAAAGATTATATTAAAGGATTTCAAGAGATTTAAAAATATTTCAAGGAATTTTAAGATATTTAAAGGGATTTTAAATGAGTTCAAAAGAGGTTAACAATCTTCAAGCGATTTCAAGACGCTTTACGTGATTCGATGAATTTCAAAGAATTTGTACAGATTTCATAAGATATACCTAATTAAAGTGATTTTAAATAATTTCAAGTTACAATCGATTTAAAAATATTTCAAGAGATATCTACGAATTTCAAAAAATCTTTAATGATTTCTAGGAATTTAAAGAGATTTCAAAAGATTTCAAAAAGCTTTTAAGATACAGTTCCAAAGACTTCAAATCATTTCAAAATACTTTGAAGAATTTCAAAGGAATTCAAAAGAATAAAAATGAGTTTCAGGATTTTTAAGAGATTTCACAAGATTTCAAGACATATTTCAAATAATTTAAAGCTATTTTAAAATATTTAAAAAAATTTCAAGAGATTTCTAGGAATTTAAAAAGGGTTTCAAAAATTTCAAAAAGGTTTTGAAATATATTTCCCGAGATTTTTATAATGATTTAAAAGTTTTGAGGTTGGAAATGTGGACACTTATAAATACACTTAAAATTTTATGATATCTCTTGAAAATCCTTAAACCGAGCCTTAAACTCTTTTAAACTCTTAAAAATCTTTTAAAATTTCTAAATACTACTTAAAATTTTCTAGAGTCGTTTAAAGTTTCTACAAAATCCTTAAAACTATTTTTCAATCAAATGAATCCTTTAAAATGCCTCGAAATTCTTTAAAATCCTTTAAGTCTATTTAAATATCTTAGAAGCTCTTGATTAAAAGCACTTAAAATATTTTCATATCCTTTAAAATCATTCTAAATGTTTTGAAATTGTTTAAAAAATTCCAGTCTCTCGGAATTCATTAAAATCTCTTAAACTGCTTTGAAAATCCTTTGAAATTCCCTAGTCATTTAAAATCTTCTAAAGTCTTTTAAAGTACCTATGAAATCCCTAAAATCCTTTGAACTTCTTTAAAGTACCAGTAAAGTGCCATCTCTGGGCCAGACACAAAAAATAAGTTTGACGAAAAAAAATTGAATTGTCTTCTTTTATAATCAAACTTTGTTTGTGAT
>CAJFCP010025577.1:0-11278 GCA_904066005.1 Synergus itoensis
GGGAAGAAGTCCAAGTGCGAGTGAAGAATGTGAATCTTTAGTGACATGTTCACTTTCAATTCCTCGAAGTTCTGCAGCATAGTATTTATCAGGTGTTTGTAGTTTCTGGATTTTGTGTTCCCCAAGAAATTGTTTATGACAGCTTTTACAGACAAACAAGTTTTTCTCTCAAGGTCAGTCAAGGTTGTTTCAAAATCACAATCCAACAATAGTTGTCGGATTTGGGGTCCCAAAAAACTCCTTCCTTGATTTTAGCTTCACTAAGCTTAGGAGATTTTCTTTTCAAGAAACGATGACCTCCATTTTTGTCCATTGCTTTAAAAAAGTTTTTTACGATGCCGAGCTTTAAATGTAATGGTGGTAGTAATATTTTTTGACGATCAACCAATGGTTTTTGAGCAACGTTCATTTTTCCTGGTTCTAAAGTCTTTCTGGCTGGCCAAACTTTAACATTATAATGTTGGTCTCGTGCTCTGCTGTCCCAGGTGCATAGAAAGCTACAAAATTTTGTGTAGCCAGATTGCAATCCGAGAAGAATACCTATTACTTTGAAATTACCACAGATAGACCACTGATATGATTTGTAATTTATTTTTTCAAGTAATAATTGCATAACAGCATAGCACTCTTTCATATTGGTGGCAATGAGCATTGGGTATTGATGGATATTCATTTCCATTATGCAAGAGAACAACTTTCAAACTGTGTTTATTTGCATCAATGAATAAACGCCAATTCTATGGCTGGTGTTCATGACCAAGGCTCTTAATAAGACTATCTACATCGGTACAATAGATGAGAGTATCTTGAGTGGAAAAAAATATATTTAAATCTTTATCTCGATTTCGGTAAGTAATTATTACATCTTCTTTTAATAAATTTTTTTCTTTGAGCCTAGAGCCTAAGATTTCAGCCTGATTTTTCGATAAATTTAGGTCCCTTATCAAATCATTTAATTCTTTCTGGTCGAATAATTCTGGCAAGTTACTGGTCGATTTACATTTTACGATTTGATTTTCATCAGCATTGATTTCTTCTGCTTTTTGGTTTACAGAATTGCCTGGTAAAGAATCATTATGGTCATAAGCAGCTTTTGTCACGGAAGGAACATTAGGGTAAATAGTGCTGTTCTTGCATTGTGATGAGTAGCCTTTTACTTCTGTTAAACAAAAATAACAATCATCGATATGGTTCTGAGGTTCTCTCCAAAAAGTAGGAAATGTGAATTTAAAAAGTCGATCAAAGTCTCCTCGTTGTACTGACCATAATTTATTCGCACAAGTTTTACAGCAGCTGTTGGGTATCCAACTTTTTTCTCCATTATCAGGTTTAATTTGAAAATATATTTCGTAGCTTTCTCGCATTGTAGGAGAAATTTTTTGTCTCATTTTTGGTGGGATGAAAATACCGCAAACGTAGCAAAAGCTATCGGGATGATTTTTGCAACTGTTCTGCATTTTACAATCGTTGCAAACTGAACTTTGAATAAAAGCTTAGCGCAAATATATTGGAATTAAATAGAAATAGTTCAAGTTCTGTAGCAGGTACAATGGGAGCATGCGCTGTGACTCCACAGAGGGCTAGCATCAAATGAAGATCAGATAGCGCGGAGCACGAATAGCGCGGTATAAACAAGAGTAGTAAGATAATGGAGGGGAGAGAAGTGGAGGGGAGACGCGCATGTACCATGAACACTTTTCTTCCAAACGAAGCTCTATGAATATTGAGAATATAGCAAATATTAAAGATATTAATGCAATGAGATATTAGATATCTTTCTCTAAGTATAGCAAGCGCATCACATTCGCATAATATGTGATGCGCTGTCTCATCAAAGTATCAGCATCTACGACAACGAGGATCGACTTCAAATCCCATCGTGTGTAGGTGTTTATTCAGGTGACAGTGGCCAGTTAATACCTCCACCATGATCTTCACCTGCCCCCTTTCCATATTTAACAGGTATTTTGATCTCTTTGAATATGATGTGTTGATGTACTTCTTCGAATGCACTAGTTCCTCTGTTTCATCACATCGCCTCTCATGTAGCCGTTGAGCCCATTCCTCAACCGCTCCTCTAGCTACAGTTTGTGGTATGCCACAGTAGGGTTCTGGTCCGATAAGGAGCATTGAAGCTCCCTTTTTAGCCAATGCATCCGCCTTTTCATTTCCCAAGATTTCTTCATGACCAGGCACCCAGATTAGTTTTATCCAATTGGCCGCTGATACCTGAAGAAGGACCTGAAGACAGCTCCATAACAACTTGGATGTAATCTCCTGAGAGTCAAGGGCTTTAAGTGCATCCTGACTATCAGAACAAAGATAGATGTGTTGGCATTTATGTGCCCTCATAGAAATGTCTCCAAGACACTCCTTGATAGCTACCACCTCGGCTTGGAATACTGTGGGGAATCTACCAAGTGCTATTGAAATTTCAGCCCTTGGTATCCTCCCGCAGACTCCAGCTCCGGTGCCGTGGGAGTCTTTAGATCCATCCGTATACCAGATGAGCCCTCCCGGTTTAAACATCGCCTCTCGTTTCTGTTCATCATGCCATATTTCCTTATCTAGGAAGATCACCTTAAAGGACTTCATGAACGAAAGTTTTCTGATCATAATGTCGGTTTGCATGTTCAGGACGTCGCTTTCACAAAGGTTATTCCTTCTGATTCTGTCCAAATAAGTCCTCTCAACCGAGTCACTGAGTCCCTTTACTATCAGCCTATGTGCCTCCATAGATGCTTGCTTCTTAATCAGAATATCCAACGGAGGCAGTCCTAATAGTATCTCTAGTGATGCAGTCGGTGTAGTCCTCATTGAACCAGAGATCGCCAGACCAAACACCCTCTGTAGGCTTTGTAATTGATTTTTACCGCCCGTCAAGTTTGTCCTCGATACCCATATGATCGATGCATATGTAATTATTGGTCTGATTATCATAGTATATAGCCAGTGTACAACCTTGGGTTTCAGTCCCCAAGTCTTAACTACTGCACCTCTACAGGCCCAGAAGGCCATTCTGGCCTTTTTGACAACAGCATCAACGTGTAGTTTCCACGTTAGCTCGGGGTCATATATGACTCCCAGATATTTAGCTGATGCCGAGAATTTAACTAGTCTGCCATAAAACTCCGGTTTCCTAAGATCTGGGAGCTTCCTCTTCCTCGTGAATACCAGTAGTTCTGTTTTCTCCGGGTTAACGGATAGGTCTCGTTCGTTACACCACCGCTCGACTGTTTTGAGCGCTACCTGCATAAGGTCTATTAGAGTGCCCTCATGCTTTCCTTCCACCAGGATTACTAGGTCATCTACATATCCTTGTGTATAATATCCTTTTCTGTTGAGTTTACAGATCAGGTCATCTATTACAAGTGCCCTCTTGTAACTCTCGCCTTCACTTCTTTACCATGTAATGAAGTATACATATGATCCTGCTTCTCAACATGGATCTCATCCATCTATTTATGGTGGTATTGACTCCATGTTTGTTTGCAGCCTCGTAGATATGATCTATAGGGGTATTGCTGAAGGCGCCCTCTATATCCAAAAATGCAGCCACTGCTATTTCGCCCGTCCGTAGTGTTCTATGGACACGACTTGTGAACGCATTTAGTGCATCAATCGTGGATTTACCTTTTTGTGAGGCAAATTAATTCTTATGAAGTGGTTTCGCCGGTAGAACTTCCTCCTTCATATAAAAATCCATTAGTTTCTCCAGTGTTTTCAACATAAACGACGTAAGGCTGATCGGTCTAAAGGATTTAGCTTGATAGTAGGTCGGCCTACCCGGTTTGGGAATGAAGATCGATGTGGAGAAAGGTAAAGACCTTTCTCCACATACCAGGGGTATATCCCATCGCTATGCATGCTCTAAATATGCTACACAGTGGCCCTACTAAAAACTCTAAACCTTCTTGAATCATAACAGGAAAGATTTTATCGTCCCCTGCCGCTTTAAAGGGGTCAAATCGTTTAACCACCCATTCAATTTTAGAGTACGTGACTATTCGACATGCAGCCTTCCAGTGCTCACCCCCGCTCGTTTCACCAGAGTCGCCTGGGGAGTATAACTCATAGGTTTCCTCCTCCGACGTTTGGTCTAGTATCGATCCCGGAAAATGAACCTCCATTAGGTGCCTTAATAGCCAACTCGATAGTCGACTGTCTCGGTCATGTCACCCGATGGCAAAACAAGTGCCCTCAACTGACATGACGAGTTGCCTCTTAAGGTTCTCTGGAGCCGTGCAGTGTCAGGCATACCTTCTATACTCCGACAATACACCCTCCATGATTCCCTTTTAGCAGTCTGTATCTCTAAATTATATCTTGTAATAGATTCTTTATACAAGTTCCATTTTTTAGTCTTTTTAGCCCTATTGAAGAGTCTTCTAGTCTCTTTTCTAAGGGCTTCTAGCCTAATATTCCACCAGGGAGCATCCCTGTCCACTTTTTTAACACGATATTGACAATTATCTTCATAGGCTTTGAGCATAGTCCCATGAACAACGTCCACTGCAAATTCTATTTGATCGATGGATCTGATCCTTTTCGGTATTGCCTCGAGAGGTCCCCTGATGGTTTCTCTATAACCATTCCAGTTCATGATGATATGTCTCATCCCAACCCCACATAGGTCATATTTTGTTGACCAGTGTAATATTTGATAAAATGTAACAATCTGAATGCTTATAAAAAATTAACTTTTAGCAAAAAGAAAAATTTTATTACCAATAATAAAAATATTTACCAATTTGTTCTTAAAATTTGTTAATAACAATTAAATGGAATAATAGACAATGTGTTTGTATTCCGTGAGTCCCCAAACATTCATTTAAAACAATACGAGAACGAACGCGCGCTTCCGCGCGCGGGTTGGCTTTCTTTTTAATTTAAGCGATTTTGTACAATATAAAGATTTAAAATTTCCCGCGTTGCCCGCGATTATCGATATATGACGCGTCACGAACTGTATTGACCAATAAGGAATCGGGTCTACGCATTTTAGCATTACAGTTTTTCGATATTCGATATGTATGTCCTTTTAAAAATAGGATAAAGTTTACCTACGTAGTTAAAAAAGCGTAAAAATTTGTATGTAAAAATTTACAGTTTTTCCATGCTTTGAAGTAAAATATTATTGATAAAAAACTAGAAGAGACAAAAGTTTGGACCGAGAAGCTCTTTAGAATTTAATGCATTTCATTTAAAACTAGCTGTGAATCCGATCTCGGGTGTTCCATTTAACTATATTTAAATTTTTTGTGCTCATTTTTTGAGCACTTTGCTTCCTCATTAAGATGAAGTTGCAAATGAATTTGCTTCCTCATAGAGGAAGCATTAACGATTTTCTTAAATATTAAAAGATATATATAATTCTTTTTTCTCGAAAGAGAGAATCTTTCGACCTCATCATTCATAGATTCCGTGCGTCGAGACGAATCGATTGACCTGTAGGATTAGTGTTTTTATTTGAACTAATATATGAAAAATTAACAATTTTCAAAATTACAAATAAAAGCATAACTTCCTTAATATTCAATAAAATTCATTAATCCTACAGGTCAATCGATTCGTCTCGACGAAAGGAATCTTTCTTTTCTTTACATAAGCTTTGAATTTTCATTATTTGAGAAGTTATAGTCGAAAAATCAATTTTACAAAAATTCAAAATCTACATAAAAATTTTAAAATTCAATATTTTGAAAAATCCTTTGGCACGTTTTGAGATATTGGTGGTGCCAATATACCCTACAAATTTCATCAATTTATCTACAACTGTCTTTAAGTTAATAGGGCGACAAAAAATGGCGACATCCATACACACACACACACATACACTCACACACACATACACACATACACACATACATACATACATCCGGACAATTGATTAGAATGTTGTATTAGACATTTATCACGTGAGGAAAGTTTAATTAAACCATTTTAAAAATATTGGAAAATGTAACGATTACAAAGCTTCCTCTATGAGGAAGCAAAAATAATAATAATAGGACCAAAATTGAAGGCTCTCAACATTTTTGAACGAAAAAAGATCATTTCCTCCCACTGTGGGCAGCCTCAAGTAAAATGAAAAAAATCGATTTTTTTTATTTCATAAAATCGTGGCTAATAGTTTAAAATTGTTGTAAGACCACTAGCTAACTTTTGATAAGGTTTCGTAGAGAAAAGACTCACTTGCTACATTTTAGGCAGACAACGTGTTGCAAAAATTTAAGAAAAGTATTACTAACATTTCTAAAACAATTCGTTTAGTAAATATTCTCGAACGATTTTTGAAGGTCAGTATCGATAATGTGTTACAAGTTCGATTAATCTTCACGTGCATAAAGGTATTTAAAATATTGCATCAGAAGCAAATTTTTTTGCTCATATATTAAAAGTAGCGTATATTAAAAGCTCATATATTAAAATTTTTGCATTCAGATGAATATTTATCGATTGGAAATTATAGAAAATTGTATTTTGGAATTTATGTTACGTTTTTTTTTGCAATTTTTTTAAAAGACTTTTTTTCTACAGAGTTTCGATCCCCCCAATTTGATTCGGACCCTCAATTTTTGTCAAAAATTGGTGTTGTAAAATAAAAAATGAATTATACATCTTTTGCAAACGGTTAAGAAGGTTGCAAATAAATCAAGAATATTGACAGAGATAAATATAAATTTCGCATGAGAGAAAATCTTTTGAAGAAATTTATAGGTAGAAAGATTATCTCGTAAATTGGACATTGCGATTGCGTCTGTGTAAAAAAATGAAATCGTGCTTTCGATGAAAAAGTAATTTTGAAGCTGAGAGATAATATGATTTACAAGTTCCACTTCAATGTGACATTTATTTGATTACTATATGGCCCATTACTTTAAATTTCACATCAGTATCATTATATGATGTAATTTTATTTTCTACTAGTTTATAATTGTATAAGCAATAAATTATTATTTATTTTCAACTAATTATCATGTAACCTTCATTATTTGACAAACCATAATTTGTGTTAACAAATTTAATTTGCTTAAACGATGCTAATTGGTTTAAATAATTCTTTCTCCAGGTATTATATTAAATCAGGTTTTATATAATCTGACTGGCAGTTTGTTATTTTATCGGGGCTTACAATAAAATTAGCAGAAATATTTCCACCAAAGATATTAGTACTAATATCTTTGTTTCCACCTTTGTATAATTTTATAACTGTCGTCCTCGTTTGCAAACGCGGAGAGAAAAAAATTTTAAAATATAATATTTGAAAATAAATTTCTGTCAAGTAAGGATAAAAAATTTAGAATTCCTCGACTTTTTTTCTGAAAAAACTTTTTTTCAACGAATAGTATTTTTTTAAATAATTAAAAATTAGTTAACTAATGTTTATAACTATTTTAGTAGACCAACAGGAATAATTTTTGTTAAAAGAATAAATTTTGATAAAAATTTTTTAAACAAATGGATTTTTTTTATAAAGTTTAAAAATAATTAATTAATATCAATAAATATTCTATTAAATTAATGGTAATAATCTTTAATAAAAAAAATAATTTTCCAAAATAAATTATTTAAACAAATTTAACTTTTTTAAGTAATTGGGAATTAATTAAGCATATCTCATCAATGTTTATAACAATAGTAATTGTCTATATCAATGTTCTACTAAAAAATTAGAATTTTGTGTTCATGTTTTCATAGAAATATGTTTTTTTTTTCTTCCAATGCATTTAAAATATGTTTGAAACAGATTATTTAAAATGATTGCAACCATTAAACTTTTCTTATTTTTCGTAACAAAAATCATTTTTAACTAGCGAAAATAACGCGCGCGATTCATTTCATCATGATTCAACACTTTTAAAATTATTATTTATTGGAAAAAATAGTTATAATTATAGGTAATAAATTATTTAATGTTTTCAAAAGAAACAAAGAAATTTCATGTTTCCAAACTTTAAGATACAACGTTAAAATATTGTTTACAGCAAGAATAAGATATTTAAAAAAAATATCTGAATTTTCACCTTAGTCTTAAACATAAATTAAATCTGTCATCCGTAAATTGAAAATTAACCGTGTACCAACCAAATTGACTAATCAAATTGACAGATCAAATTCAGAAGAAAATATATTCCACTGAATATATTTAAAAATTTTCAAATAAAATTTCTATGGAAAGAAATCCTCAGTCACGATTGAGATTTGAACCCAGGTCTTTCTATTATAACAAAAAAATGTTACTATTTTTTTCTCTGAAAGTATTGCAGCTTTCAGATGTTCAAACTTTTCCAAATATGTGATTAATAAAATTAATTTGAAAAAATTCTCAATGCACGTCACGCTTCACGCTCTGGAGTATTTGGTCATTGAGCTTCAAGACTCCAGCATATTATTTTTGTAACATTATCTTACATTTCACGTTTTTTGTCCAGGAATATTTATTTTTGTACTTTTTAACAATACCTTTCACGATTAAAACAAAACTTACTCAATCAAAAAATGGTTAAGGGAGAATGTGTATATCTTTTTAAGACCAATAAATATGTTTCTTATCATTTTCTCTGTATCTTGTGTTATTTGGCTTTAAATTTTAACTTTCGTTCGTTTTTTTTTAAATTTTTGAAATATTATGTCACAATTTTTTTTTTATCGAAAAAAGTTATAAGAATAAATTGTTCAAATTCTTGAGTACTACGAACATATTTACATATAATTTTTAATTTAAAAAAAGTGGTTACTATGAGCACTTTGCATACTTTGCAAATTCATCAAAAAAAAATTAAAAAAAAAAGAAATATGAAAAAGCGAGCGGAAACATATACAATCTGGACAAAGTGAATTTAATGAATTAATGAATAATTACGAAGATTATTATTATTATTATTAATAATTACTTGTTATTGAAGTATTACTATTCACTTATCTGGAAGATGTTTCATTTGAGAAAATAATTTTTATCTGTGTCACAGTGATTAATTTTTGAAATTGATTAAGTTTTTTGTTATTAAAATTAAGAAATGTTTTACGATTACAATAGATTATTTTAAATAATCTGTTTCAAACATACTTTAAATTCATTGAATGAAAAAAACAAGATGTTTCTATGAGAACAAATTTTTAATTTTTATTAAAATGTTTATAACAATAGTAATTGTTGAGATATCGTCATTATTTGTTACGAGTCTTATATTCTTATGGGAATTACAGCATTTTAAGTTACAAAAAATTTATTTTGTCTTTGAGCACCTCATCAATGTATTTTTTAATGTAATTTTTTTATAACAAGTAGCATCAAATTCAAGCTAATATGTTATATCCACCATTTTGAATTTTGGAATTCTGATATCAAATTCGAATTCAGCGACTCCAAAAACTTTCAGATACTCATTTTTATAAAATTAAATTCATTTACAAATTTTTACATCCCCCAGCATGCTGAATCATGCTGCATTTTAGTTTTCGAGCGTCGTTCAGCGAAAGGTACCCTGCCAATTCACTGAACGTACTTACAGTGTTGCCAAAAAACGGAGGCAAAAACGTCTGTGTCATAACTGCATTTGTACTTATATACCACGAAGGAATAATAAGGAGACCAAACTGCCAATGGAAAGCCTCTCGAATCGGGAAATAGAAATTCGACCGTAAGTGCCAGACTTATTCACAGGAAAACGAAAATCGACTGCGCATGTGCGCAGTTGACACTCTTCCTATTCATGGGAAAGGTGTGCGAGTGAGAAAGTTTATCAAATTGTTTTAAGTTAGAGAGGTTATGTTTGTTTGTTGATATTATATGAACGATAAACGAAATAAATATATAAACAGTATTTCCAGTACTTGTTTGAAAAATGTGTGAACAAATTTTGAGGAGGAAAAGTATAGGTAAGTACCTTTTAAATTTGTAATATATGATAAAGAAATCTTGGAAGTAACATAACTTGATTGAAAAGTTTAAAGTTTTTCGGAGCATGAACATGAAGAATAATGTAATTTTATTAAAAGTTATTATGAGGTGATTATGTTATTCTAAAATATTTACATAGAAATTAGTAAAATATGTATTTATAAGTATTTATAAGCACCAAAACAAACGAACATAACCTCTCTAACTTACATCAATTTGACAAACTTTCTCACTCGCACACCTTTCCCATGAATAAGAAGAGTGTCAACTACGCACATGCGCAGTCGATTTTCGTATTCTGTGAATAAGTCTGGCACTTACGGTCGAATTTTTATTTCCCAGTGGCGCCACGGAGTTCGGTCTCCTTATTATTCCTTCGTGTTATATACCAGTGCTCTCAGATCGAGCCAGAAACTTACCCCCACCATACCTACCGTTTGGGAGCCGCAAAACAGAAGTTGAATGATTACCACTGTAGTTCGTGTATAAACCGAAAATGCACGATTCGAACTTCGGTTTTCTCATATTTTCTGCCGCACGATCTCGGAGAATCGGAGATTTCGAATATATTTTTCTATTCATTATGCGGTTTCTTTACAAAATTTTGACAGCTGATAGGAACTTTTTCTTTAAAAAAGTGTTGAAATACACTTTTAAAATTATTTTTGATGTCATGACGTTCAGGAAAAATTATGCAGAAATTTAAAGGAAAGTGTAATCAGCGCAAGGAATAATATGTTTAATAACTTGAGGTTTGTAAAGTTTTAAATATATATTAAGAGAATTTGAGGTTAGATTAAGATAATATTCAAAACAATCATTCAATAGTTTTATTTTTCAATTTTATTTTATTTCGTAACCATTTTTTGTAATATATTGAAAATTTATAGCGATAATACAGAAAGTTTGTTTAATATCCTTTTCACTTTATACTTATAGTTTATATATTGATATTGATCATTATTGTGATATATGTACTCTGCTATATTTTGTAGAATTTTTTATTATATATAACTGAAAAATTAAACCTAAAATAGTGAAACGCTTTAAGGAAATTAAAGAGTAGATAAAAAATATGAATTTATTGTATCAGAATTGTATATAAAACGTAACCTCAAGTTTTCTTATTTCAAATTTAAAACTTTACAAAACACATTTTAATAGATTTTTATGAAAATATTTTTATGAATAATAATTATTTTTTTTATTTTTATGAATAATGAAAATATTTTTTATGAAAATGAGATTTTAACATGAAAATTGATTCGCAAAAGTAAACTGCATGTACAGTAAGTCAAGTAAGAGCGTGTACAGCATTACTCATAGTCCGTAAGTTATGCAAGCCTGAATTTTTTCTATCAGGTTCAGGAATCC
>CAJFCP010025577.1:21278-34576 GCA_904066005.1 Synergus itoensis
CAATTTCCAACGTTAGTGTATTTTTTAAAAGGTTTTCGGAGGAATTATATAAACTAACACTCAAATCTCTTAAAAACACTTTAAAAAATCTAACTTTCTTAAAATTCTTACAAACTTTTTAAAATCTCTTAAAATTCCACAAGAAACTTTAAAATTCCTTAAAATTCTTAAAATTCTTTAAACTATCTTGAAAATCTCTTAAAATTCCATGAAATCCTTTAAAATTCAATTACATATTTTAATTATTATGGGCCTGAGCACAATCATTAATTATATCCCAAAGCATTATCCCGAATATGGTTTTGAGATATAGTACATGATTGTGCCCAAGCCTTATACAAATCTCTTATAATCTCTTAAAATTCTCAGAAATGTAAAATTATTAAAAAGCTCTTGAAATAGCATAAACTTTATGAAATTCCACGTCTAGTGGTGCCCAACAGATATTTTTGAGAAGTTAAAAAAAAATCTACATTTTCTCGAATTTTTTACATTGATTTCAACTTTTAGCAGTCTTCATTTGAAGACTTCATTCAGTCTTCATTTGAACAGGTGTATGTTGGTGCTGGACGATATGTCTATGAAGACGTGTGGACTCTGATGTTAATGAAAAACGACTCCAAATTTGTACGTGAAATGGCAGAAGTATTGTGGAGTAGGAACATTTTACGCCAAAGATGCATTAAAAAAATCCATAGAAGAGTTGACGAATCAAATTCTGGAAATGACAACGATGGAATTAAGCCTTTAACCCCACAAAAATACCAACTTTTAAAAGGTACAACTTATTCTTAATGTCATTTTAAATTATATTTAGATAATTTCACTTCGCCTATACTAACTCAAAGTATAATGATAACTATGACAGCACTTATTTTAATTTCAGATGCACTTCGTTTCAAGATAAAAAAAAATCAAGGTACCAACCCAAATCCTGGAAAAAAAGCACTAAGGATGAAAAAATTGTGGTGATATATGTCTGAAAAAATATATGATGTAAAAGAAAAAAGAAGGAGAAACAGAAGATCCTAAGAATCCTGTGCATTAAGTCAGTTTCAGCGGGCTTAAATGTTTAAAAACAAAACAGAAATACGCTTGTGAAAGTTTAAGTTATTTTTAGCGTGGTTTTTTTTAATAATTTATAATGTCTTAATATAATTTTAAGAGCCGTTTTAGAAAGTTAAAGTAAATGTTCAGTATTTATAAATAATTAAAAAATAAAGTTCATTGTTCAAATTTACATCAGTACATCTTTTTTATTTGACACATTCTATGTCTATTTTTATTTTAAAACGTATCATTATATGCCACAATTGTCGTTATTATACGAAAGTTTTTTTTTTTTTAATAAAAAAATTTCAGATCGAGATCCTGTTAGGATACGATTAGGATCCTATTAGGATCCGGCGTCGGATCCGGTGACGGATCCGGTCCCAAATTCCGACAACGGTTCCAACAACGTTTCCGACGCCGGTTCCGACTACGGTAACGACGTAAAATCCTATTAGGATACGACGTCAAATCCTAATAGGATACGACGTCGGATTCGACGCCGGTTTTTTCAGTAGGGGTGGCGCTACAATCTGTTCTTGGGCCGATTCTAACAAAATGCTATAGGATGTGAAATCGGAAAACTGCTAGCAGTTCTTACATTAAAGTTTGATCTCCTTATACTACTTCGTGGGCTGAATAAACATAATCTAATTCTTGAATAAGTGGGGTTATATTATGCTCTTTTCCCCCCACCCTCCTTTCAAGTCCGCCATTTTTTAAATTTATTTCATTTTTACGTATAATACGTATAAAAGTTTGAGTTACGCGTAACTTAAAAACCCTGGAAAAATATATATATTTAAAACAAAAAATTCTTTTGCACATTTTCTAATGAAAAAAACACGTTAATAGCAAAAAAAAAATGTTCACTCATCTGCTAGTTTGGTACACGACATATGTAAACCTGGGTATTTTGTGTTTGCTCCGAAATTGATCTGCTCATCACAACTGTTTAGAAGAGATTGAAACTTACTGGGACCTCCAAACTTGGGAGTCGTTTGAATAACTTTTTTTAGCTGGGGGTAGTAGCGGCCTCTCTTTCCTTATTGGAAAATTATTAATCGAAACGATTTTGTCCCGGGCACGAAATACCCAGGCTTACAGTTAGCGGGTTAAACATTGTTCTTTTTTTTTATACAATATCATTACAATAGTTTGGATCAGTGAGTATTTGGTTTGCATTTTTTGTTTAAAATGCATGCTAGCAAATATATTAGAAATGCAAATTTGTAATGTGTTTTTTAAAAATACTGATTAAACATGTCAGCAACTGATCGATGCTCTATAATTATATCACGTTTTTTTTAGGGGTTTCCGATCTCTGCAAGGCAGCATGAAACAACGGGAGCACAAGAAATTTATTATGTACTCAATTTATGCTTGGGGATGCGCATCAATTTTAACTGGCGTTTGCTTAGTCATGGAATTAGTGCCAGATCTTCCGCAGTATTTAATCAAACCAGGTTTCAATAGAGATAAATGCTGGTTTCACTGTAAGTTGAATTAAATAATATAATATTAATAATCTTAAGGGTGTTAGAGCGCCGGAACAAAAAATTGCAAAAAACACAAAAAAATGGTGAAATCTATGGAATCAGTCTAATTTCCCACCTCACTTCGATGGCAAAATTGCAAAGATGCACTTTTTGACGGGTCCTTTTGTCGAGATGGGTTTATCGATGGTAGGAGGGGGGCTTATTGTCTCTTTGTGAGAAAAATACAATAGTTTTGTTCAAAAAAAAAAAGATTTGACATATGAGAAAAAAGAAGGGTGCAGATAATATTTTAGAGAGAGTATACATTACTTACAGATGTCAAAATTCTTTGGATGGAAAGTACATCAGAATAATGTCTCTTTCCATCTTCGTGTTCTTGTTGACACTTTGCCAGCGGAAATGTGGTACGACGCGCGCGCCAAGTCCGATGAAGCACGTTGGAGATTCCGTCGGTATGTAGTTGTGCCGCCATATCGACGTTTGCCGTGTATTTCAAATTTCAATTATTGAAATACAATTTAGTTTATTTTGTTTTTCAAATAAATAGAGAATAAAATGAAAGAACTAGCTCAAAAGTTATTATTATTATCTTTCAACTCGTAACTTGAAAGAACTAACTAACTGATTATAAATATATAAAAAAATTTGTTTGATTATTTGGCACTATATAAAAGATTGCTAAATCATTGTACTCGGTTGAAGAGTCAATCGACGACATTTTCGCACACCACCTGTATTCGCCTGTATTCTGATTGCACTGCTGACGATGACATCAGTAAATCCTGGAAGAAGAATATCTTCGTTCTCAAGAAATCGTTCTGTCAAATTCTGTATTAAAGCGTCGATGCAAGAAATAAATATTGTGACTCTGAAATATGCTTTCACTTGATGAAGTTTGCGGATTTGCACGGTTTTTTTTGTCGGGAGATAACTCTTGGAACCCGAAGTTCAGTGTCAAAAAGGTCTTTAGCAAGCTGCAATACGGATTGAATAAATTTCTTTGAAAAAATCATCTGCAGTTTCTCGAATGTGGTGAAGAGAATATATTATTTCTATAGTGCGGTTGATAGCAGATACGAAATCCAACGACTTCTCTTGAAGAAACACCGACAATGGAAGAGTCATACTGAGCAATTGAGCATTTTCTCACAAACGGCAAGGCTCACTATGAAATCACTTTTTTGAATTGCAGCAAGAAGAGCTGATGCAGTTGAAGATATAGACCACGTTTTCTCAGTGATTTCTTCTAGACTGATAGCGATGCATTCAAAAAGTTCCAAAAATGTGATGATACTTTCATGCCTTTCAATAAATCTAGTTTCACAAAGACGGAGAAGTCGTTTCTTTTTACTGTATGGAACATGTTTTTCAATGTTTTCTCGAAAAATCTTGCTTGCATTCGAAGTGTTCCTGAATAGATTTGTCACTTGACCAACGACTCCTTGACAGTTCAGAATTGCAGGTGTTGACATCGCGTTCGACACAGCAAGGTTTAAACGGTGATTGGCACAATGATAATATCTTATCATGATAATATCTAATAAAGAACAAATATAATAACGCAATATCTTGCGTTATTATATTTGTTCTTTATTCTTTTCTGCACTCCACTTAAATGACCCGCCATATTTGCGGCTCCGTCGTATCCTTGTCTGACACACTTATTCATGTCCAGTTTAAGCTCTTCACACCGCTGCAGTATATCATTAGTGATATTTTCGGAAGACTGATCATCGATCGGAACGAAGCCTACAAAATCTTCTCTCAGTACGGGAGTTTTCGGGTCCTTTAAAATACCGACGTACCGTAGACATAGTGAGAGCTGCTCAGTACCTGAAACATCCATAGTTTCATCGCCAAGAAGACTAAAACAGTCAGTATTATTAACTTTATCAATGATTTTTTCAGTGACGATATCAGAACATATTTGTATAATTTCGTTTTGAATTTTAGAACTCATATGAGTAGCGTTTTTTGCGCTGTTAATAAGATGCTTTTCCAAATCTTTATCACCAGATTCGATTTTCAAACGCAAAAGGGCTCGAAACTTCCCATCTTTCTTTTCAGATCGTGTAAGAGAAAAAGCGCCATTATCATAATCACCTCTCAGAGGTAATTTCTGCTCTGCGTAAAAAAGGATCATCTTAATAATTGGTTTGAGAGCAGCCCTGTTTTCCTCTTTTTCTTTGGTAAGTTGGGTATTTAATTGACACGAAATATCAAGCTGCTTCCCAGGTGATACTTGGAGAAATGAAGTGGCTCGCACAACGCAATCTTTGTGATATTCCATGTCCATGTGATTTTTAAAAAATTCTTTCGCTTTTTTCCAATCTCGGAAACCAACGCTGACTAATTTTCCTGCATTCTTATGACATCCTTTTCCGATACCTTCATGAGAAAATAACCAGCATGGTTTGCAGAACACACTATCATTACTCGTTGAGTAAGCTAGAAAAGCAAAACCATCTTCTGTTATCCACGTGGGTTGGAAGGTTCTTTTGTGTGATTTTTCTTTTGTGACAGGAAATTTATGAGGCAGTTTAGGGAGCAGAAGTGATGTGAGTACATTTTTCTTCGTATTGTCATCTAAAGCATTGCGATTTGTCTTTGCGATGTCAAATTGGTTTGCTTGCCATACGGTTTGAATAATTTCAGAGCCGATCTGGCTGATCTCTTCTGATCTGGTGTCAGAAAGAAGTGTATCTGACATTTGTTTCTCATCTGTAAAATAATATACTTTTATTTTTGAAGAATATAACATTTTACTTCATTTTTTACGTTATTTTTACATCAAGTTTTTATGTAGGGGTATAAACAAATAATCGTGCGTGTAAAAATTTATATATATATATATATATATATATGTATATATTGGAGTGGTCCAAAAATTTACATTTTGTAATTTTCAATGGGCGACTTCACCGAATTGTTCTTTACAAGAAAAAACAATACACGTATTTTTTTATTTAAAAAATAGTACATTTCATTACTAGTGCGGGATTTTGATTTTAGCCTTGTGTGATCATTTCACACTCGCTTCGCTCGTGCAAAAACATTCTCACAAGGCTAAAATCACAATCCTGCACATGTATCGAACCGTATTTTTTGATACGACGTGTGCGAAGCTTGATTTAGCATACGCTTGCGTGCACAATATCGAGTTTTGCGCACGGCGTGACAAAAAATTATTTTTAAAACTCCCTAGAATCCATCAAAGTTTTATTTTAATGTAAGTGAATGTAAGACTAAAAGTATAAATATATGTATAGATTTTTGGAGGCATACAAATTGAATGAAATGCATCTTCACTGATGAGAGAACAAGTATATAAAAACTTAAGCAAATTGAGTTATAATTTATGGTCCAAAATCGCAAAAGTAAATAACGTACACATTTTACGTGTTAAAGTCCATAAGACAAAAAATTTGTTTTCGCGAGTTCTAAAAACGATTTTTTTTTAATAAAAAAATACGTGTATTGTTTTTTCTTGTTTTTGGTTATAATTTAAATTTAATAAAGTTACTACAATTTATTGAATAATCAAATCTAATTGGTTAAGCCGATTTGAGCGCCAGCTTGTTTTCCTCAAAACAAGCAAAAGAGAGTTATTTTAATTTTACTATTTAATTTAATCAACCCTACTAGCACAGACCGCGGAGATGGCGGGGTCAGGGAAAATTCACTGAGTTCACCGATTTTACATTTAAACAATAATGAGATTTATTCAATATCAAAACCACTTACGTCACAAGTCAACTATACATTCGAATTATAGTGATTCGAGCACACAATTAGAGATTAACGAACCCCTGTTCGTCAATGCACAGCGTTATAAAAGAATAGATTCGAAACACAATTCAAAATTCAATGAATAATCACAAGGAAGAGAGTAGTGAAACTGTTACCTGTGCTCAAAAGGGCGTGGAAAAGCACGCGCCTTCCTCGAACTTGCCCTCTGGTCAAGTTCGGCATTTTATACTTTTCAAATTATCCAATATATAATAATCCTTGGCTCAACAGGCCGAATCCAGTAGTAATTCAAATATCAACTGGGTGGTTACTTCACCCCACCCAGGGTAATCTCAAATATAATCAACTTGCACCAACAAAATTACAAAACTCAATACGACTTAAAATGCGTGTTGCGCCAAACGACTACGAGCACAGAGTGAACGAGAAGCGTCTCTCTTCCAGCCTTGTGGCGTGTCCCGGAATAGGGGGCGCCACAAGTCCTAACTACAACTAAATTTACTTAAATGATAACTTATTTGGATAACTCGTCGACAGTCGATAATTTCTTAGTGATGAGTTCGGCCCATAGATGGCGCCAGGTGCACCGATCCAAAGAGGCTGAGCAGAATGTGAAGTGACAGCTGAATGCCGAGATGTCATCTTCCTGGTCGTTTGCGTGCACGGGAATCACATCCGTGCACTTTGACCAGGATCCTCTTCGGGCCTTTACGATGGGATGAACTCCAGTTTATTTGTGTGTGAGTGAGTGTAGTTCTGAGCCCCCATGGCTCAGAATGGATCATGTGAACAAAAAGGTGTGACAAGTGTGAATGTTGAGTTTGTGTGTGAGTTAATTTTTAGATACGGATTGTTGTTATTTGATCAGCTGATCGTCTGAGAGCTCATTTGCTCCGATCAGCTGACTAGCCGTGTGCAAACAGCCAGAGTGACTCTGTGCTGGAGGCTAACGCGTAATTTCAGTGATTTTAAATAAATGTGCGTGGCAAAGAATTTACCACGTCACAACTCCCCCCAGACAGGATTCGGCTTAATGAGAGCCGAAACGAGCCAGACAAACTATCATCTCCTCTCTCTTCCTTTAAGTTGAATTTTACCAACGTTAAAACTACTCACGGCCATCGACAAACAACAATCCGCAATCTAGGACGTTTCCATGATGAAACGTTTTTATTTAGCTGAAAGAAAACTGATTAGTTACTTGAATCGAGTTATTGAAATGCGAACTTATTTTAATTTCCAAAAGGCAATTCACCCTCCGAATCTGCGAGACTCTACAAAACCATAAGCTCTCAACGCTTTGAGTTCAGAAGCTACGCTTTGATTAGATGTAATTCGAACAAAAGGCAAGTATTTATTCGAACCTCAAATCGAGTTCGTCTGGAAGTTTCAGATGCTACAGTGGAACACCAAACTCAAAATTCTGCTTCCAGGAAACGTTCGAATTAAATAAATAAATTACTATAATTCCCGTATGGCTTTGTTTATTCAGGCAGAAGGGAAAAGCGAATGCCAATTAAATTTGATTTTTGAGAAATGTCAATCGGGTGAAGTCAATGAAACCAGATTAACTAAGTGAACGAAAGAATGATTTATTTGAGTACTGGGGTATTTTAAACCCTTAGTGATATTTTACTAGGTCTGAAATGATTGAGTGAAATTGATTGACTATAGGTCATTTATAATTTATTTTAATTAAGTTTATTTGAAGAGAATTCATTTTAAATTGAATTTTTCTCGAACGTAAAGTGAATTGATTGATTGATTTGAAACTGACTCATTCTGAGTCTGATAAATTTTAATTTTCTACTGAAAATTGAAGTTACGTTGAAGTGATAATCGCCAGTTGCCAAGCAGTTAATCTGACGAACGTTATTCTCAATCAGTTTGGGACTTACTTTGTCCAGTTGAAGTTCATATGAGAGTGGTAGGGAACGATACTCAATTTAAACCATCTATACTATATGGCCTTGAGCCCCACTTCACCATCTCGTGATTATTGAAGTATCTGAAAGTCAAGTTTATCAGATAGATCTTTAAAGTGATTAAGTTGGAATAGAGTGAACAAATTCCAACTTACAGGTTAAACTGATTGAGAATTAATTTGTTTAAATGTTACATTATTTCAATTTCAAAATAAAAATTTAAAAGTTATTTACGTTCGAGAGTTTTATTTGATGTTCGATCTGTCCAGACTGATAAGTTAGGGTCTGACAGGTCGACCTCCCCCCTCCACTAGACCGCGGAAGGTCTTTCGCGGAAGCAGTTCCCTTCCTAAGTTGAGGTATGCAGGGGTGGTTCTATTTTGAACAATAGAGGGCTATCTAAGGCTGTATCAGTTGACGATCCAATGAGTCTAGAATTATTGGAAGGTTCTGACGTTGCCTGATAAGACCTGACTGTATGTGAATTTGGAAGGCTTATGTCCGATTGAAGAATTGACTCATTCTGAGTCTGTTGACTTTCGATTTCGGTTGACGGAGTTGCAGGTGAGTTGAGTGAGATTGAAGTTGAAGTTGAAGTTGAAGTTAAAGTTGAGGTTGAAGTCGAAGTTGAAGTTGAATTTGAAGTTGAAGCTGAAGTTGAGATTGAGCAAGTGCTCGAAGTTGAAGTTGAGGTTGAATTGGAGTGAGAACTCCTTGATGAATCCGTTGAGTTGATTAAGTTGAGGTGAGTCATTTCCGAGAGGAGTTTCCTTGGTGAAGAGTTGAAGGCCTTTCTAGGATAGAAAGGAGCCGCATCGACCCTCAGTCTGCACTCCTTTATTAGTTTCCCTGACAGTAGTCAGAGTCACAGGTCGATCTGACCTGGTTATGTTTGCCGCAAGTATGGCAAAATTTGACCCAAGTGGTTGGGCAGTTTCTCCAACCATGATCCTTGCTTTTGCAGTTGAAACAAGGCGGTTCTGCTTTGGGTGTTTTCTTCACCCTCCTTTCACTGGTGTTCGACCTTGACTGTCGAGAGTACTCGGCTGACTGCCTTCGATTACTTGAGTTTCTGAATTCTCCTCTCGAATTTGATTTGGCGAAATTATTCGCCTGTTTTGATTTTTCCTCTGACGAGCTTCTTTGGTCAAATTCTTGATTAGAGTGGTCATTAAAGAAGCGAGTTGCTCGAATGCTTGATTCGAGGTTGATTGTGAGTTCGTAGAATCGGTTTGCTTAGCCGATTTCTGTGTTGAATTTCCAGAAACTGGGGATTTATTCCCTTTGTTGTAAGCTAGTTCTGGAAAGATTGAATCTTCTGGCTTTGGTGGGATTCTAACCTCACCTTCTGGAACTGCAGTACGTTCCACTTCTTTTGCCAGAGTCATTAGACTATTGTAGTCTGTGAATTCGAATCTTCGAATTGCTCGTCGGAATTCGAGCTTCATATTCCGATAGGCTCGATCCATCTGTTCAGCCATAGTGACAGGTCTTTGAAATTTTAGAAAGAGTCCCTGAAGACAAACTAGGAAATCCGAGATCCTTTCATGGTGTCCTTGAACTCGAGCAGCTACCTGCTCTTCCAAACGCCATTGGTAACTTGTGTCGCCATACATGGCTACTAGAGATGTTTTGAAACTATGCCAAGTTGACCAACCATTGGCATTCTGGCGGAACCATTGAAGAGCCAGTCCATCCAACATGAAAGGAATTGCTAGAAGCAATTCATCGTCGGTTAGTCCTGAAACCGAACGTCTTTCTTCCAATCTTGCCAGGAAATTCTCCACGCTCATGTTATCTCCTGTGAAGGTGATTCCCCACCTTCCGACAACTGAGTCGAGCGTCCTCAATTGGCATCTATTTGTCAGAAGAGACTGATCTATAACAGGTACTTTTCGTTGAACCATGTTGTGTGGAATTGGTTGAGTATGTGAAAAGGCACCATTTTTAAAGGTAGGATCTTCCATTTTACTATCTCCAGATTCTGGGACTGAGCTGAAATAATTGACTCGATTTCTTGATGGGCTCTCTGTTGCGAACTGAGCCGTACTTGAAGATTTTAATTCCCGACCAATTTGTTGATAGCCGAATGCGTTCTCCTCTTGAGTTGTGAGGGTTGAAAATCCAAAATTTGTTTTGAAGTTGGCTGAGCCAACGGCCTTAGGCGTACTGCTGTAAGGATATGTCATTGGAGAATTCCTATTTGCTCCTTCTTGATTGCCTAAATGATCGTTGAAACCTAAAGAACGAGCAAGCTGTAGGTTATGTGGACGGTTATTTTGAGGTGAGTAAATACTGTTTGGTTGTGAAACCTGTACACCGCAAACATAGCTTCCAACCGAGCTATAGGTTAAGGGGTTTGGCATTGAAAAAGTGACGGATGTGCTTGAAACCGAAATTGAACTAGTAGTAGTTACTGATTCAAGCACATGTGCAGGGTTATTTAATTCATAAGAATCCGATTGAGTCGGATTGCATTTGAGTGCTCCTTTAAGCAAACCCTGTGTGACTGAGAGGACATCCTTGTAAATGTTAATTAAATCTGTTCCACTTGCTAAGCTTGTCTCAACTACCTGATTGAGAACGTCTGTTAATCTTCTAGCTTCCTCAACGGTTTTTCTCCGTGAATTAATATAGTCAAGGTCACGGTCTGGGTCATTTTCCGGACCAGTTTCGAAATCGGATTCATTCGAAGTGTTTACAAAATTCTCAATTACTCGATCACGAATGACATCCAAAGGACCAGTAGAGTCAAGGTCCATCCTTGCCAGAAAATCTCTGATGTCTGATTCGATCCAAGTATCGGGGCTAGCAGCCAAATTTAGTTTTCCAATTGGTTGGGCCATTTTTATATTTGAAATAAAGAGAAAAAGTTTAATTTAAATCAATAGTGTGCCAAATAAGAGACGATGTATGGCCCATAATAAATTGAGACCGAGTGAGAGCCAGTTGAACTGAATGTTCAAATTTAATTTCAAGTTTGAATTTATTTTAAACAAAATTTAAATAATGAGAAAAGTCACTATTTAAACTTTCAGTTAATGTTATGTAACTTTTATGTTACTTGTTATGTAACTTGATTTAATATAATTGAAGTGAAAAGCGTTGTTCAAGTTTTGATTCTAAATTTATTTTCAAATCAATTTTAAGTTTGCTTATTTAAAGCGGCTGACTCACTTCAGCCTTCAAGATTTGGTCTTGAATAATAACAACATTATTATAGCACTGAATGGAAAATAGTCTTTCCATTTACAGATTTAAATTCAGCGTAAATCGAAAAATTATTTAAAGTTAGAAAATTCAATTTATTTTATTTATGGGACCACCAAAAATATGGGACCAGTAAATATGGGACCAATCTTCAAATATGGGACCAGTAAATATGGGACCAACTTCCAAAATATGGGACCGAATTTTCCATATAGAATATGGGAAAATATGGGACCATGAGAAAAAAATATGGGATTAAATTCAAATATGGGACCAATTTTCCATGTAAAATATGGGAAAATATGGGACCGTGAGAAAATAATATGGGACCAATCAAAATATGGGACCAGTTATTTCAAATTCCAAAATCAAAATAATTTATTCAACCCGAGAGACAAAACTCGAGGCACATTTTATTTTCGCTCCTAAATTATTATTTATTTAGAGTTGCTCGAATCACCATTTCAATTCGGATTTTAAAATAATTTTAATCTCCGAATTAATTCTGAGTTTATTTTGATTTGATGTTCTCAAATGTGGTCACTCGTTATCTCGAGATGACTCACTCTGTAAATTGTATAAAGTTATTTTTAGAATGCAAATTCAGTGAAATTCCAAGCCCCACGTTGGGCGCCATTTTGTAACCCTTACTTTAGTTATAATTTTAATTTTAGTGACGTGAAGTTATTCCGATGCGTCTAACAAGCAAAAGGAGTTATTAATGAGAGGCACTAAAACAAAGGGTTTTATTGCCTACGGCTAGTCAGTATGTCCGCGGAGAGGGGCGGGTAAGGGAAACTTATTGAGCACGCACAGTTTAACATGACTAAATTTATTCACAACTCGAAATTAAGACAGTAAATGATCGAACTGGTAACGACAATTTATCCATTAAAATAAAGGTTATGTAAAGTCACGGATTATTATTCGGCGAAAGCACAATTATGAAACGCGAATGATTCAATTGAAATAATATAATTTAAACACTGGAAGAGAGAGAATTAAGCATTACCTGCTACCACTCTGGTAGAAAAAATCCTTCGTCTTCCACGAAATTGTCCCCTTAAGGAATCTGACATTTTCGAGCCCTTCTTAATATTTTTATTCGGTCCAAATTTAATATACGCTGGCTAATTAGCCGAATCCAATCAGTCAACTGGGTGGCGTCCAAAAGCGCACCCAGGGAGATTCAATTAATAATAGTTCCACTCAGGAAAGACTATGAAAAACTTAAACAAAAAGTGCGTGATAACGCCTTGAAAACTGAGCACAGAGTGAACGAGAAGCGTCTCTCTTCCAGCCTTGTGGCGTGTCCCGGAATAGGGGGCGCCACAAGTCCTAACTACAACTAAATTTACTTAAATGATAACTTATTTGGATAACTCGTCGACAGTCGATAATTTCTTAGTGATGAGTTCGGCCCATAGATGGCGCCAGGTGCACCGATCCAAAGAGGCTGAGCAGAATGTGAAGTGACAGCTGAATGCCGAGATGTCATCTTCCTGGTCGTTTGCGTGCACGGGAATCACATCCGTGCACTTTGACCAGGATCCTCTTCGGGCCTTTACGATGGGATGAACTCCAGTTTATTTGTGTGTGAGTGAGTGTAGTTCTGAG
This sequence comes from Synergus itoensis, assembly GCA_904066005.1. NCBI lineage: Eukaryota > Metazoa > Arthropoda > Insecta > Hymenoptera > Cynipidae > Synergus > Synergus itoensis. Next base: position 34,330 of record CAJFCP010025577.1, read on the forward strand.
CCCCCATGGCTCAGAATGGATCATGTGAACAAAAAGGTGTGACAAGTGTGAATGTTGAGTTTGTGTGTGAGTTAATTTTTAGATACGGATTGTTGTTATTTGATCAGCTGATCGTCTGAGAGCTCATTTGCTCCGATCAGCTGACTAGCCGTGTGCAAACAGCCAGAGTGACTCTGTGCTGGAGGCTAACGCGTAATTTCAGTGATTTTAAATAAATGTGCGTGGCAAAGAATTTACCACGTCACAA
>CAJFCP010025577.1:50183-65190 GCA_904066005.1 Synergus itoensis
ACAAAAGAAAAAAAGAGTGACCTATCATAGACCTATCGCACAATCAAAAAGTTCATAGTTCTTTGTTTTATTTATTTTTGTTATGCTTTTATATATTGTCGCTGCAAGAAAGGTGAAAGAAAAATACAAAAAAAATTTGAAATTTGAAAATTGAAAAAAAATTTTTTTAATTGAAAACTGAAAAAAAAATTTTTTTATTTTATATCTGGACGTAAAATTTCCCGTCTTTTCCGAATCTGCAGTCAAAAATCCATTTTTTGCAATATTTACCAGTTTGACCTTGAATTGACCTTGATAGTGATTCGATAGGGTCAAGTGGACCACGAATTCGGATTCAGAGACCCCAAAAACGTACCATTATCGTCTCACACAACCGTATTTTTTAAAATTTTCAATACCGTGTAAACTTTATATATAACAACGTAAATAACCTCTGATTGACCTATAAGGTCTTGATGGAAAAAAATTGATAATACCATATCTGGACGTGAAATTTCCCGCTTTTTCCGAATCTGTAGTCAAAAATACATTTTTTGAAACATTTACCAGTTTGACCTTGAATTGACCTTGATAGTGATTCGATAAGGTCAAGTGGACCTCGGATTCGGATTCAGAAACCTGAAAAACGTTAGGAATAGTAGTCATTTCTAATAAAAATTTTTTTTTGGCGATTTGACCTTCAATTGACCTAAATTATGACGTGGTGGGGGTAAACGGACATCAGATTCGGACTCAGCGTGCCGGAAAACATAGGGGTATATAGGTCACCTTTCTGTAACAAGATCTTTTTTTTTTTTATGTGCCTGTGTTATCGATGAGGCTAGATCGATTATCATCCTGTGATTCCCCCTTTGGCACTGTGAATCAAGTTTTCAGACAGTAGATTGATGAGTACCCTTCAAGAAAGGACATACAGAACCATACAGAAAAAAAGTCTGTATGAAAAAAGTTGGTTATTGTCATGTAAGATTCCAGCAAATCCATACAGACTTGACTTTTCTGTATGGATGTGTATGGAATGTCCAATAGAAGATGTTATGATTTCTGATGGCTTTTGTATGGATTTGTAATTAATTTTGGGGAATGCCTCCAGTGGGTCCGTATGGTTCTGTATGAAATTTCCTACAAAAGAGGATCAGGTTTCCGTATGGATTTTCAATTCGATTTGGGGAATTTCACATTTGACCATACGAACCCCCGAGTATGTATGATTCTGTATGGACTTTGCTACAAAAAAGGATCTGTTTTTTGTATGGATTTGAAATTCGGTTTGGGTAAAAAAATTATGTAAAATGAAAAAATTTTTAAAAATGTCTTAAAAACAATTCTTAATTAAGAACATGTTTTATTCGAAGATATATTATGGGTATACTTATAACTAATCGATATTAGTAAATTTTAAAGCATATAAAACAAATAAAATTTCGCACGCAACGCTGGGGGGAATCGAACGCACGATCTATCGGACGCAAGTCAATAACTTAAACCACTACCCTAAGCTCATGAGATGGTGGTCCCACATTTCTTCCTCGGTATAATCATTCATATACAAATATTATAGTGTATGAAATTCCAAACAGATCTGAGGGTGGTTTCAGTATGGATTCCCAAACAAGATTTTTCCAAAAAACGCGCAATGTCCATCCGGCTGCATGGATCTTTATGGAGATTCCAAAGAATGTAATGTGTATAGAATTCCAAACAGATCACAAGGTGGTTTCTGTATGGATTCCCAAACAAGATTTTTAAAAATACGCGCTAAGTCGGACCGGCTACATAGATCTGTATGGTGATTCCAAGGAATATAATACAATACTAATAAAGTCTCTCTGATGAGAATGTAATAAGCTAAAACAGTTCATTAATTGAACAATACGTAGGGTCAACAAATTAATTTTTTTAGATCAACAAAACAGTTTTGCTTGCCCAACAGTTTGGTTGGCTCAACAATACATACATGCAGACAGACAAAATATTGTTACGTCATACAGAAATATAGAACTTAAATATAAATAGAAGATGTTATGATTTCTGATGGCTTTTGTATGGATTTGTAATTAATTTTGGGGAATGCCTCCAGTGGGTCCGATATTGATGAGGGAGAATTGAGGAGAATTCCAAAAGATTCTAATTTCTTTATATCTGTATGTAATTCCAAACAGATATGGGTCTGGTGTCTGTATGAATTCCCACACAATAGTTTACAAAAAACGCGCTAAGTCTCTCCGGTTGCATGGATCTGTATGGATTCCCAAACGAGGATTTTCAAAAAACGCGCAAAGTCCCTCCGGCTGCATGGATCTGTATGGAGATACCAAAGGATATAATGTTCATGGAATTCCAAAAAAAAATTGTATTGGTTTTTGTATCGATTCCATGATCCATACAGAACCAAACAGAACATACAGAACCATAAAGAACCATACAGAACCATATGGTTCTGTATGGATTATGGAATCGATACAAAAACCAAAACAAATATTGTTTGGAATTCCATGCACATTACATCCTATGGAATCTTCATACAGATCTATGCAGCCGGAGGGACTTAGCGCATTTTTTGTAAAATCTTGTGTGGGAATCCATAAAAAATTCAGAATCACACCTATTTGGAATTCCATACACATTACATCCTTTGGAATCTCCATACAGATCCATGGAGCCGGAGGGACTTTGCGCGTTTCTTGTAAAACCTTGTTTGGGAATCCATACAGAAATCATCTTCAGATCTGTTTGGAATTCCATACACATTACATCCTGTGGAATCTCCATACATATCCACGTAGCCGAAGCGACTTTGCGCGTTTTTTGAAAAATTTTGTTTGGGAATCCATACATAAACCACCTTCAGATCTGTTTGGAATTCCATACACATTACATCCTGTGGAATCTCCATAGAGATCCATGCAGCCGAAGGGACTTTGCGCGTTTTTTGAAAAATTTTGTTTGGGAATCCATACATAAACCACCCTCAGATCTGTTTGGAATTCCAATTCCATACACATTACATCCTTTGGAATCTCCATACAGACCCATGCAACCAGAGGGACTTTTTCGCGTTTTTTGAAAAATCTTGTTTGGGAATCCATTCAGAAACGAGAACAAATTTTGTTAGGAATTACATACACATTACATCCATTGAAATCTCCATACAGATCCATGCCTCCGGAGGGACTTAACGCGTTTTTTGAAAAACCTTATTTGGGAATCCATACAGAAACCACCCTCATATCTATTTGGAATTCCATACACATGAAATCCTTTGGAATCTCCATACAGATCCATGTAGCCATAGGTACTTAGCGCGCTTTTTAAGACGTCCGATTTGTAAATCCATACAGAAACGAGCAAGCGTCATGTTTGGAAGTCCATACCGATTACATTATGGGAACTAAACCATGTAGATCCATACAGATTTTCCAATTGGCAAAGTTTTTCTCTATGCGACTACCAGCAGAAACCAACAGAGACATACAGATGTATACAGAAAATCTGTATGGATCTGTATGGCATTTAATGAAGGGTACGTAAGGAGAATATGGGAAAAGGCTTCACTCCCCATCGTCAATCAAAAACGGTCTTCCGCTAAAATTAAGAGCCTGCATGATGCGCACCAAAAACTCAAAAAGTACCCCAAGAAACAACACAGCAGTGAGTCGTATAGGAGCAAGAGGGCTACTTTCCTCGACAAATGTAAGTGCCTTTTTGATATCTGTTCGTGCAAATGTCTCTCCGTTCTTGCTCTTGTGAACGAACCAAAAAAGTTCCTTATGAAGAACAGTTTTTTTTAGAGGACCAACGCACACAGAGAAGAATGGTTATTGGTTAAGTTGATAAAGATGCTACAGCCCATCTTCAAAGTCGTTTCTTTCGCAAGGAAAAGTCATTTCTCGGTCAAAAAAGCCAGAAAACTGAAACTGGGCCACAGCCTGGATGTTCCTATAGTTTGGAAAATAGAGAAGATTCTCCAACCGAAAGTTTTTCCCTTGCGAGCATGAAAACGAGCTCAGATGATGAATTTGTTGTCAAATAATCAAAACCCAAAATACCTAAAAAAGAAGTGCAATACATGAATGTAAAGATTCCAAATTTGGTCATTGCCTGTGATCGCGTAGGGATCTCTGACAGGAAAGCATCCCTGATTGCAACTGCATTTATGAAAGACTTAGAGATTGAAGAAAATAAAGCTGTTGACCGCTCTAAAATTCGTCGTGGGCGAAAAAAAAAGGTCTGAAAAACTTGATTGGCGATTGCAAAATAAAATCTTCAGTTTATACTTTGATTCAAGGAAGGACAAAACGATCAAAAAACTTCAACAAGGAACAACCATAACCACTGAAAGTGTTGTTGAAGAGCACATTAGTCTTGTTGAAGGACCCTGTTCAATTTTCTTGGGGCACAAGGCCACAAGTGCAGGAACAGCAAAAGCGATTTCCAAAGCTCTGGTGCACTTCATCTCTGAAAACGAACTGTCAATTGACGATCTCTGTTTGCTGGGTTGCGACGGAACTGTAACAAATACAGGCTGGAAGGGTGGTGCGCTGACAGAACTGGAGAATGCATTCCAAACATCTTTCCAATGGATGGTCTGCTTATTTCTTGCCAATGAACTTCCATTGCGACATCTTCTCAAAAAGTTGGAAGGGGCAACCTCTGGTCCAACCAGTTACTCGGGTGGCTCACTACTGCAAATCGTATTCAGCGTCTTTACGTCTCAACCGAGCGTCCCAGTGCTGCACTAAGAAACTTAGCAGAATAGGTCACCAAGGTTTATGCCCCTTTGTGGTTTCAGATAAAAATAAAACCGACGTTCGAAGATGGGCCCAAACATTTGTTCAGTCTGATTCAGTTAACAAGATACCTTCCTGATAAACTAAAAGCCATTGTTGACCCAGTGATTGAGCGGAACGGATTTTGGGCTCACCGGGAAAATTTATTGTTGGCAATGGTTTTTGACAGCACGCCTGAGATTAAAAACGATACTCTGGACCTCATCAATAAATCAAGATAGAACTCTAATCCAACGAGATTTTTTAAAGTACCACCATTGAACTTCAGTGCTGAGGATTACACTCAAATGATTGACTGGGATGCAGTAAGGCCAGTAGCAGAACCGCCTGTCATACGAAAACTTGCTCCCGACTTGACTTTTGAACAATTGGAGAATATCCCCCCATTCCCATGTCATACTCAAGCAGTGGAAAGGTCTATTAAGTTTGTCATAGAAGCATCTGGAAGAGTCCGCGAAAAGAAAGAGCGCGATGGCTACATCTTCAACAAAATTGAATCCCAGCAGAAAAATCCTCGTCTGAACACAAAAAAAGATCTTACGAATTGACTGACGTTTTCCTAGGGGATTGATTTACTCAGAAATCATATTAATATAACCTCATTCATTGCTCATTGCCTTTGAATTTGACAAATAAACCCAATTTTCCTGTTTTCGTGTATTTATGAATTTATTATCTTATATACGTACATACCTATTTATGAAATATGAAGTTATGGAACCAGAAGGAATTTTTTGATCACTCTGAAACTTTGCACACATCTTTTTCAGGTCATAAGGCAACATAATTTCCCTATTCCATATAAAAAATTAAAAAAATTTTTTTTGACAAATTTGCTCTACTTATTTATTCATAAGGATTGTCAAATTTTATTTGTATCCAACTCAAAGTCGTGTATACTTGTTGCAATTCAATTCTAAATTTGAATAAGTTTCTGCTTCCGAATTTTTTTTCTTTTTTGAAAAAATTAATGTTTTCCAAAAATTTTACTGAATATTCGGGATTAAAACGTTTTTGTTTGCAAGATTTTTGAAATTTTTTTAGAAAATACTAGAATATCCTGACTAATATTCTACTTGGAATTTAAAGGATATTCGAATATTCTGGGGACATCCTATTTGGTATTTACTAGATATAACTGGGGATATCTCATTTGGGATTAGTGGATAGTGCGATATCCTTGGGAAATATCCATTTACTATGAGAGAACGTAAATTAATTTAGGACCTCAAGATTCGTAGAAAAAGGCAAATGAAATTAATATTCTAACCCTTTAGGTTCTCAAACATTTTCATGTAACCAAAAGCAATAATTGGGTAAGCACGGTTGGTCTGGCTTAGAAGATATTTTGTTCATATTTAGGTGGTAAGTTTCGAGCATTATAAGACTAATTTACCCGAAGTGCTATCTTCAAAATATTTTTTTACAAAAGTTATAAAAAAAATGTTTGAAAATACAAAATGCGTTTTTTTTTTAAATTTACTACAGTCGCCTCTTCTTAACTGGACTTTTGCCACATTGAACATTTACATGTTTGATACACCTCCTACCACGGCTTTCGGAACACTGGACAAAAAAATGACGAAATCTGTAAAATAACTCTAATGTGTCATCTCATTTAAAATACATAGATTTTTGGCACTAAAAATATATCGTTTAAATTGTCGTTTAACCAGGGTGGGTTTTTTTAGTGCACGAGGGGGTCATTTTCCTTCTTTTCGAAAAAATATATGGATTTGCTAAAATGCCAAAGTTTCGAGTAGAATAGAATCGTGGGTACCACGGACATTTTTGGTCACGTGGAAGAGAACAAGAGTGCATACGCAATACATAATCAGAGCGGCTCAGAGAGGCATAGTACTGCACTTGCGTGGATAATTGTAAACATTTCTACAACTTATTATTTTCACTTGGAAACCGGGGAGCACTAACAAAAATCGCGTAAAAATACTTGAAAATATAGGCTTGACAGCTCTGCTGTTCACAGCGCAGATGCAGCATCGTTGTACTTTGGCTGACTTCGCTTTATGAACGACGTATAAGGTTCTTGACTAATCATGTTTTGTGCATGATTGGAAATGGCAAATTTTGATTGGATTGGAAAAGTTTGTGCCAGGGGCTTTATAGAAAATTCTCGGTAACATATTTTAATATTCTTCCTTACCTTCTTCTTATTCCACCCAATACTTTGGCATTTTAACAAATCCATAAATTAAAAAAAATAAGGAGCACGCCCCTCTCGTGTGCTCAAAAAAAAAACCCACCCTGATGGCTAAACGACAATTTAAGCAGTGTATTTTTAGAGCCAAAAGTATATGCATTTTAAAATGAGATGACAAATTAGAGTCATTCCACAGATTTCATCATTTTTTTGTGTTTATTCACATTTTTTGTCCGGTGCTCCAACAGCCTTAAGAAAAAAAAAATTTTGTGTCTGGGTCGCATGGTTTCAATTGTAAATTATTTATTTATTTTATTCTAATCTTTTGTTTTGGAAGCGCGCAGCGCCGGATTTAGTCTTCGATCAGGATAGAGCGAGATTGTATTTCAGTGCCCTTTGGCATGGGCGTAGCCAAGGGAGGCAGCTGACCCCCCTTGCTCGATCACTTGCCATCTGGCACCTAGAGCGACTGCTCCTCTCGCCCTACTCTAGATCCGATGCTTCAAACGCGCGAACCAGTGATCAGTACTGTACATACTTCAAGTATCTATTTTTCAAAACGATTGCTCTCCCCCTTTAATGCTCATTTTGACTATACATCTCTGTAATATTCTCTTGCCATGCGCAAGAGGCGTGGTTCATGAAAAATTCAAATAATCAGTATTTTGATCCAAGTTAAGGCTGTTGGAGCGCTGGAACAAAACATGAGAAAAAAACCCATAAAAAACGTGAAATCTATGGAATCACTCAAATCTCCCATCTCACGATTTACTTTAGATGACAAAGCAAATACCATATACATTGTTTGACGGGTCCTTCCATCGAGATCAGTTTCTCGATGGCAAAAAGGGGGGCTAGTGTCTCATTTTTAGCAAAAACTGATAGTTTTGTTTACATAGGAGATTTGAGATATGAGAAAAAAGAAGGGGGCAGACAACATTTTAAAAAGAGTGAACAATACTTACAGATGTCAAAATCCCTTTTCCTTTGTAAAGGAGGTAAATCACTGCACTGGCGGATAGATACACACACTCGGCATTTTTTTTAAGAATAATATTATTTCCAATTATGTGAGAAAAGGTGTAAATAATTATTTTCACAAGATTCTTTGCATGGAAAGTACATCAGAATAATATCTCTTATCATCCTCGTGTTCGTGTTGACACTTTGATAACGGAAACGTCAGGGCCTGGACACTCAATGCTTTCTAAATGAACAATCATAGGCGCCATCTAGCGTATACTAGGATCCCTAAGATAAGACAATCCATGACGTCACACTACTTCCAGATAGTGATCAGATAATTAAATTTAAAAATTAAATAAAATTAAGAATGCAATAAAAAACAAACAGAAAATCGTAAATAACACTGGTCAACAAAATGTGACCTATGTGCGCATGGAATGAGATATGTCATTTCCAGAGTAGTTTTTTATGCTGAATCCGAATCTGGCCTCTATTTCTCTCCAGCACGTCAGGTTTTCGAGATTTTTTTAATCAAAATTTTTTTTTAAAAATCACAAATCATGAGATAAAAGGTTGTAAAAAATTATTCCAATTAAAAGCAATATATGATTTCAATGCGTTTTTTAATGCCGAATCCAACGGTGGGTATTGTTTTTTTTGATATCTTCTACGGTTGCCGAGATAATCGGAAAAAAATGAGAAAAACCGCGAAAAAAAGTGGTATTATAAAAAACTAAATATCTTGCTTAAAAATTTTTTTTTGTGTGTCCCTGGTGCCATTCTCTTTATTTTTTAATTACAAAGAAATAAAAAAAATTCAGGGTTCAGGCTATTACCGTTCAAAAGATACTCCACAGAGAAGTTGTCTCTTTCTACAGAGTTGCCAGTTTGACGGCTTACACGTACTTGAAGCGAATCATTGTACTGTGTCTAGTATTTTATTGCATCAAAATCTTCAATATCTGCAAATTTCACAATATTCACAAAGTTTTTTATTTTCTCAGTGTTAACAGTATTCACAGCTTCGAATTCTTGAGCAGGTTTTAATCACGCAGACGTCACGCGGGCGCTATATACGAGATACAAAGAATTGGTCGGGGGAAAGTGTACATGGCACATGCGCAACTCCCCTCTACCACGACAGCACTAAGTTCACCTGCGTATCGTGTTCCGACTGTTCCGTGCTGTTTTCATTTCATGCTAGACCTTTGCGGAGTGATGTATATGATACCTATACTCTAGGACTAGAAGTTGTTCCCATTGAACTCCAATTCATTAGCGCTAATTTTGAGCTATCATTCGACATTCACTCTGCAACAATTGCAAAATGGAGCGTTGTTGCAAAAATCATCCCGATAACTTTTGCTACGTTTGCGATGTTTTTGTCCTACAAAAACAGAGACAAAAAGTTTCTCCTGCAATGCGAGAAGGTTACGAGATTTTTTTCAGATTAAACCCGAAAATGGAGAAAAATATTGGATACCAAACAGTTGCTACTCGACTTGTGCCATTTCATTGAGGTCAGCATATCAAAGAAATTTCGATCATCTCTTCAATTTTAGTTTTCCTACTTCTTGGAGAAACTCTAAACCATTTTGATAATTGTTATTTCTGTTTGACAGATGTTAAAGGCTACTCATCGAAATGCAAGAACTCCATAATTTACCCTGATGTTTCTTCCGTGACGAAAATGCGTATGACGTAAAGAGTATCTCCAGGATAATTCCACGAAACGCAAAGCAGAAGAAATTAATTATTCTAATTAAAATAAATCAATGGAACATGAGCCGACCAGAAATTTGCAACAATTATTCGACCAAAAAGAATTAAATGATTTGATAAGAGACCTAAATTTATCTAAAAATGAGGCTGAAATCTTGGGCTCTAGACTCAAGGAAAAAAATTTGCTTAAAAATGATGTAAACATCTCTCATTATGGAAATCGAGAGAAAAGTTTAACTCCATTTTTTTCTAGTCAAGGTAGTCTCATTTATTGTAACGATGTAGATGGACTAATGAAGATAATTGGTCATGAACACCAACCACAGAATTGGCGTTTATTCATTGATTCAAACAAATACAGATTGAAAGCCGTACTCTTGCACAATGGAAACGAATATCCATCAATACCCGTTGCTCATGCCACTAATGTGAAAGAGTGCTATGATGTCATGAAACTTTTACTTGGCAAAATAGATTACGAGCTACATAAATGGTTTATTTATGGTGATTTTAAAGTAATAGGAATCCTCCTCGGATTGCAATCTGATTATAAAAAATATTCTTGCTTTCTATGCAACTGGGACAGCAGAGCACGAGACCAACATTACAACGTTAAAGTTTGGCCAGCGCGACAGACGTTAGAACCTGGAAAGATGAACGTTTCTCAAAAATCACTGATTGATCCCCAAAAAATCTTTCTATCAGGATTACATATAAAGCTCGGGATCGTGAAAAATTACATCAAAGCGTTGCATAAGAACGGAGAAGCAGGTTTTCTTTTATAAAAAATGAAATTCCCTAAGCTTTGTGAAGCGAAAATTAGGGAGGGGGTTTTTGATGGACCACAAATCCGACAACTGATGCTGGACTGTGATTTCGAAAAGAGCTTGACTGAACTTGAGAAACGAACATGGTTTTCAGTGAAAACTGTTATTAACAATTTCTTAGGAAACAGAAAATCCAGAAAATACAAATACTTGATCGATAAGATGTTGGAAACATGGTGAAAGATTTCATCAAGATATCACTACAATCGAGAAGAGGTACAAAGGTAAGTGGAGTGTGAACGCTTTAGCGGACTACTGTTGGAATCTCATGACTGATGAAATAAATGCTCAACATTGTCGAGCATGCAAGAGGAAAAGTTTCTAATCATAAGTAACGATTTACCATAATTTTCCTTGCCTGTGATCGCGCAGGGATCTCTGACAGGAAAGCATCCCTGATTGCAACTGCATTTATGAAAGACTTGGAGATTGAAGAAAATAAAGCTGTTGACCGCTCTAAAATACTTCATAGATAAGATGTTGGAAACATGGTGAAAGATTTCATCAAGATATCGCTACAATCGAGTAGAGGTACCAAGGTAAGTGGAGTATGAACGCTTTAGCGGACTACTGTTGGAATCTCATGACTGATGAAATAAATGCTCAACATTGTCGAGCATGCAAGAGGAAAAGTTTCTAATGATAAGTAGCGATTTACCATAATTTTCCGAAAAGAGCTAACAATTGAATCGTGATGCAATAAAATACTAAACACAGTACAATGATTCGCTTCAAGTACGTGTAAGCCGTCAAACTGGCAACTCTGTAGAAAGAGACAACTTCTCTGCGGAGTATCTTTTGAACGGTAATAGCCTGAACTCTGAATTTCTTTTTAATTTCTTTGTAATTAAAAAACAAAGAGAATGGCACCAGGAACACTCAAAAAAAATTTTTTTCAGCAAGATATTTAGTTTTTTATAAAACCACTTTTTTTCGCGTTTTTTCTCAGTTTTCTCCTATTATCTCGGCAACCGTACAAGATATCAAAAAAACTAGCCCACCGTTGGATTCGACATTAAAAAACGCATTGAAATCATATATTTCTTTTTATTGAAAAAATTTTTTACAACCTTTTATCTCATGATTTGTGATTTTTAAAAATAATTTTGATTTAAAAAATCTCAAAAACCTGACGTGCTGGAGAGAAATAGAGGCCAGATTCGGATTCAGCACAAAAAACTACTCTGGAAATGACATATCTCATTCCATGAGCACATAGGTCACATTTTGTTGACCAGTGATATGTCATGGGTCCATGACCGCGTAACAAAACAAATGGTTCCATGACCGCGTAACAAAACAAACATACGTCTACGAAAACTCGTAAACTTGGAAGCCTTTCACTTCTCGAGTCAGCTTAACCAAACGCAATCGAATCATAACGGATGGGAGACCATCTTAGCATTTTGAACTTGAAGATCTTTCACCATATGAATCAGCCTAATTAAGCGCAATCGAACCGTGACGTCTGGTACATTGCAGAATTTAGCATCAGGCTAAAATTATGACACAATTTAGCTAGTATAAATTAACCACATCGGACCTATTGAGATCAGTTCAATATCGACGCCGGCCCTGTACACTTCGCCCCCAAAATTTACTTCAACAGGGTTTTCTCCGCGATAGTAATAGTTAGTCTGAAATCAACAGTACTCGTCGGTCCCAAATTAAACCATCGGTCAACTCACTAGTCAAAAGAAATTCGGCAACGACAAAACTCTAGAGTTGTTTTAATTATCTATTGTGTTGTATAATTATTTTCCCCTTGTGAACTTGCGTAAGAACCTGGAAAACCTCTTTGTAAACATTGTGTAAAACCTCGGAACTCCTTTGTGAACTTGTGTAATTATAAGTTTTGAGAATTAAGACCTTTTGGATAAATACTACCTCATCTAATACAACTGTAAGTACCCTACCTAATCACCGTTCTGTCTCCGAAATCTGACTAATTGTTCAGAACTCTCTCTCTTTTGTAACCATTGGTATTAAATAAATTCACCATATTGACATTGAAAACCGTATTTAATTCGTCTTTTAATTTGTTGGCTTTCCTCTTCCCACACCGAATTTCTCAAGAGACTGTGCTAGACTCTTCAGATCTTCGGGTAAATTGAGAACAATATTTAAAATATAAAAATTCGTAACAGATAATTAGTAAAATAATTATTTATGTATTTCTATTTATTTCTTGATTGCTTTCTTCATGAAAATTTGGTTCATGAAGAAATATAACATGTTAAAAATATGTTGTAAATCAGTTTTTATTGTTTAAGATAAATTCAATTAACATATAATAATTGTAAAGTAATATTTACATTTATCACTCGGTACTTTCGAATTCATTTTAGCCGCACAATATCACGCGCAATTAAGTTAATTTATAATATTCTTTTAACCACAATAACATAACCTCAAAGGAAACGTTCAAATCAAAACTCCAAACAATACTCAACATGGCGGTTCATTCGTTCCTATGGTTAATGAGTTTGCGGGGTGTGAGAAAGGGAAGCAACTCAGCGCCATCTAGCGTATACTCATCTCGGGATCAGATTTATAATACTTCAAGGTCACCATTGTGAGTCGCCAGGCCCTGGGAAACGTAGAACGACGTGCACGCCAAGTCCAGCGAAGCGGTAGGGGGACATTTTTTCCAAAAAAGTTTTCCCAACGATTTTTTTTCCCAAAGACCGTTTTTCCCAATGATTTTCCCAAAACACATTTTTCCCAAGGTATATAATAAAGCGTTCTAATACTTTTTCTATGCCTGCCTTCACTTTCAATATTTGATTGTTTATCAACATGAGTTGATCAACATCAGTTGACATTTGGAAATTGCCGTCCTCGACACGAAATTATTGTTGTGCCTTCAAAATTTTACGTGAATTATGACGACTGAATATGCCATTGTAGAAATTTTTCGTACTCGAAAAGGGTTTTTTTTTTTGCATATAGACGGTTTTTTGTATTACAAGCATTCGGGTACTTCTCGACGATATTGGAACTGCCGCCACAAAGGCGAATGTAATGCGACGGCGATAACTACGGGTGATCATGACGCATTATTCGTTGCAATATTTTTCGGTGTTAGAAGTTTTAGCGGAAATATCCGACCGCCCGAATTTGGGAAAAGCGATAATATCACGCACACGTCTAAAGGAATTTCCGGCAAATCCTACCCACATGGCTGACTTGCAAGATATTCCCGAACAATATACCCTCACATTAGGCGGCAATAAATTTCTCCTGTATAATTCTTTTGACGATGATGAATATGATGACCATGACGGAAGAATGAACTAGAAAATTGTTTGTTACTTTTCCAAATAAATATCATTATGAAATTATTTAGTATAAAAATTGCAAAAAATATTATTAACATAAATAATATATTAAATATTATCGAACAAAAATTGTATTACCTAAAAGTACTAGTTTATATTTGAAATTGAGTGAAAGAAGGAAGAGAAAGAGAGAAGAATAACGATAACGACAAGCGTGTATTGTGCGTGAGATCGATACTCTCTAAATTTCTTGGAGTGAGATCCCACTCCAATGGAGTGAATTATCACTCCAACTTCTAGCCAGAAGTGAGCTTCTCCCTTTGGAGTGAAGCGTGACATCCAGTTAGAGTGAAAAATGACTATGATTTGGAGTGAATGGTCACTCCAAATGGTGTGGCTGGTCGCTCCAAAAGAACTGGATAACGACTCCATTGGAGTGAGCGTGTCTGTCCAGTTTGGAGTGAGCTTCGTGACACCAACGTATGGAGTGACAAAACTAACTCCATTGGAGTGGAAAAAGTGACTCCAACAGAGTGACAATGCTGCTGACTCCATGGGAGTAGTGACAATACTGACTCCTTGCACCCAGAAAAAAAGTTTGTTTGAATCAAATAAACGTATATATTTCATATACAGCCAAATAAAAAATATCTTTGAATTAAATAAAATTTTTTTTGATTGAAAGAAATTTTTTTTTTTAATTAAATAAAAAATATCTTTGAATGAAATAAATTTTATTTAATTCAAAGATATTTTTTATTTGGCTGTATATGAAATATACGTTTATTTGATTCAAACAAACTTTTTTTCTGGGTGTGGGAGTAGTGATAATGCTAACTCTATGGGAGTAATAAAATAAAGATTTAAAAACGGGATAAACGCTAAAAGTTATGTAGAACATCCTATTGCCTTTAAAAATTTTTTATTTTGGCCTTCATAATACAAAATGAATAAATAAAAATGTGTACTATAACTAAATGTGTACTATGGAACTTCATCACTGTTCTCCATCCTGAAACAAAAATCAGTAAAGGTTTAAGTAAAATATTTGTAACATTTAATTAAAGTAAATATACTGGCAATATTGGATGTCAAAATTGGCAAATTTGTCGTGCAATATTGTAGCAATATTGTATGAGTAGCACTGTTGATTGGCCACAATATTGTCAATATTGATTGCTGTTGGGATTATATCGAAAAGGAATTACTCAGAAAAAGAAATGTTAAAAGAAATATTCCTGAATCAATTAAATGCGTTTA
>CAJFCP010025577.1:70190-95389 GCA_904066005.1 Synergus itoensis
TACAATATACTTTTGAAAATAAATATGGGGACAGGGCCGTAATGATATTGAGGGGGCACCCGAAAAGTTTCTAAGTTCTCTTTATCCAACGCCCTTAAAAAGAGTAATAACTGTTATAGTAAACAAGAAAAATTTATACTTACATAGCCAGCTGAATAGCAATCACTTTGCAGTTTTGGAAAAGCACTTATAATGGCTTTCGCTGCATCCTCTTTATTTTGGGATGAAGGATAACTAAAAACAATAACGAATGATAAGCAAAAAGTAATTAATATTTATATTCAGAAGGAAATTTTATATTAGAACGAATTAAATATATATATATATACTTTCCAAAAAGTGCGATTAATTCTGCGCACAGGATTTGAACTAATTTTATCCGAGCTTTGTCACAAGAACTGTCAACTAATTTCTTCAGGATGCGTGATTGGTTCATAGGTTGTTTCTCATCAAATTTGAGTACCCATTCTTTTATTAACTGTGCATCAATGTTATTTCTCGCACTGACTCCATTAGCTGCTTGCTTATTTGTATCACCCTCATCGTTACTATTCGTTGGAGTAGTATGAATTATTACCTCTATAACATTCTGTTCCTGGAAACAGTAAATGTATATTTTATATATATGGCAAACAATTATGTCACACGGTTACAAAAAAAAAAGTATTGTATAACATGTATACCGTTTCAATTTATTGAGAAACTGAAGAAGACTTATTAACTTCCGAAGAAATTAAGTTTTGGATCATCCTCCGTGGTCCGAGTAAAATGCCCAACTGCTTTAAATCATCATCTGTTAAGAGGACAAGTGACGGTCCCGATACTTGAGCAGCTATAAAAATACATATAAAATTAGTAACAAATTAAACTATAATATACACACAATCACATTCATTCTAACCTGTTTTTGTGAACTTCCATTTTTTAGAATCTTTGCTGTGATATGCTTATCCACAACTCGGACTATGTTATTGAATTATATATAAAATTAATGCGTTTTATAACGATGGTTAAATTTACAAAGGAAACTGTGCAGTTTAAAATCTAAATTTCAATTAATTATATTATATATTATTGTTTATATATATATTATTATTATTATATAAGCATATGGCGGAGAACTATGTAGGATTTATCAGATTTGTAGTCTCTCCACAAGGCAAATGGTTTGAAATCGCATAAGTTCTCCGAGTGTACCAGTCTGTATTCTGTTCCTTCTTCGACACAATACGCATTCAGGGAAATATCTAACCATGAAACAGGCCATTCCTTGCACCACAAGTAAGCCCGTTCGTTTTCTAAAATTATGATTTCCTCAATTCCGCCAAATACGGGGTAACCTTTATGCCTTTCGATGCCCGTATCAATTGCGACTAAAAGCTTTGTGCGGTATTTAGTTCCATACACGTTAGCGGAATTGGTCTGAAATACAACATCATTTTCGTCAAGGTCGAGTGTATTAACCAAAGCTTCGTGGCACGATGCTTGTCGTACTAAAATATTATTTCCCTTATTTGCCGCAATTTTCTGTCTATGGTATTCTCCCATTCCCCACGTAGCGCACTGAGAAATTTGACACAATTGTACCATTTTTTTTGGGATGTTTTTGAAGTTACAACAAACGCTTCCATACTTCTTAAACAAACTGTGCTTTGCTTCGTAACGAAGGCAATATAGAAGACGAAGCGGTCCAGATTGGTACAAACATTGAGGATAATGGGTTAAATGATGCATCTTGTTGATGGGTGTAACATCAGGGAATAAGTTGCGGAAAAGACGCTGGTAGGCCTTTATAAGTTCATCAAGATACGGTAAAACACTTTTTGCGATTTTCGGAGCCATAATTATTTCCGTGATTCTATTCAATAACAGAATTAACTCTAAGTACTCGTCACCGTCCGAAACTTTATCTGAAACTAAAAAAGGAAATACTCTCATCAAAAGCCACATTTGCATACCTTTTTGCGAAAGTGAATGATCTTTGCTTTGAAGCAAATTTATGTCAAAAGTGGAAGATGGTTTGTCCTTTGCTTCAGGAATTCCATACATAAATAAGTGAACTCTGTTATTGAAAGTCTTACCATAATGTTTAGATCATAAGAGGGATTGGTGACCATAGTACGGAGCACCAGTTTCAAGGTCATAGGACAAACTCCTAACCATAGGTCATGCAATGGATCAAACACGAAATTTTCAGTGCAATGAAAATATCGAGAACCATGATGGAAACTATTTTCTCTGATCCCACATGACTTTGATGTTTCCCAATTAGAAAGCACATCCCTGACTTGTTGGTCATAGAGTTCTTTTGTTCGTGGAGCAAAAGGTCCTTCCACACCATTCTTGAGGTCTGTTCGGCTTATCATGCACAGACGACAAAAGTGACGAGCTGATGGACCTAGTAAACCAAACAACTGGTGTACAGCCAACCCGTCTGCACATACAGTGGCTAAAGAAGCTCTTAATGTGTACTTTTGACCATTCAATAATGTTATTGGAACACCATCTTCAGACTCCAGCTTCCTTAAATCGTTTATAAACACACTCAAAAAAGGTTCCATGCCGTATTTCATGACATCGGAGGTGTAAACTAGAGCAAGAACATGAATTCCAGTTAAAAGTGAATTAACAAAAGCAGGCAGATTTTGAATAGTGAAATAGAATGCTCCGAGTTTATGAGGATGCACTTTAGATCCCAGTGGATTATTTACTACAACGTCATCATAATAACATTGAATCCTCAAAGCTTTAGGAAATCGTTTGAAATAAATGTGCACTTCAAAACTTTTACCATGTCTATAACTTTTCATGTAAAAATTTTCATCACTTAAACTCTCGGAATCAATATAATCTCTAATGAAAGCATGAGATAAAATAAGTTTTAAAGTCTCTATGATGGGAACATACTGAAAAGTGTCATGAACTTGCTTTTGCTCATACTGCCCTGTCGCACTATTCAATACTTGCTCGGTTCTATGGCCTATTTGTTTTTCGATAGGATCGATGTAGAAATAATTTGATTTTAGTGCTTTAATTTGTCCCTCAATGCTTTCCATCCCCTTGAACGGTTCTTCGAAATCAAATTTTTTAATCAAATTTTTGGCACAAGGATTATTAGACTCTATCCCTTCCGACACGAGAAATTCGCGAACTTCATTTTTTAATGAATTCATGATGTCCGATGTAAATATCTCTATACCAGTAATCACTTTATTCAAAGCAGCACCCGTCAATGAAGAACAAGCTCTTAATGATCCCACTAATTTAGACGCACTTTCTAGGATATTAAGAACAGACTGAGATACATTTAGAGCTGTTTTAGTTGTACCTACATCAGTATAATTTATTAGTTCGGAAGTTGGAAAATTTACCGAATTTTCAGAATCCCTATCCCTATCTGCATTTTGTAAAATATTCTTTCTTTCAGCAGCATGTTTTTCTCTTATGTGCCTTTTTAGAGAATTTAATCTTACAAATGTCATCGCACATCCATCTTGACCACACGAAAATCCTGATTGATTTGTCAGAGTCATAGCACGTAGACGGCGAAGATGATTTGTAAGTTGATCTACTCCCCCGTAAATAGTTTGTCTGCATATGGAGCAGAACACAGTTTCCATTGTGTTTTTGTTATTCGTAAAAATCGCATTAAATATTTATACCCCTCAATATCTTTTCGGAGATAGTCTTTCTTTATCTATTTCCTGAAAGTTTGAAGAATAAACATAAAAAATTTTTATGTTTATAAAAATATATTTGTGTCTATTTCATAAATACTTTTCTTACTCATGAAGGTTTTTTTTGTAAAACAATTCTTCAATGAAATATTGTTTTCGAGTCACTCTAACCTCAAATTTTATATTTGGACACATACCCGGACACTCAATTCCCGAAAAGTGCTGATAAAAAAATAACGTACCTCTTAAAGAATTTACGGCTTCATCGTACACTCCCTTTGACTCCAAGAATTCCGATAATATGTCAGGCGTTTTACAAGAATCCTAAACAAACAGTTTAAATTAAATTTTATCAATGACGCCGGTCAAACTGGTGAAAGTCGGCCGAGGTGGCAAGCCTCACCTCTCGTAAATCTTCAAATAAAATTTAAAAACTGGTCCTTTTTCAATTGTATGTACACTAATACGTATTTCAGTAATAATAATTGCAAGCCACTTACCATAACACAATCTCAATTAAAATGAATCACTGTAAAAAACACACAGCAAAAGTGCAAAGGACGCTAAAGCGACGCGTCACATTAAAAAATTAAAGTGGTCTACTTTTCCCACCACTGCGCAACCATTACACTGCACTAGTGGGGATGGGGAATGACGTCAACAAATTCTCGCTCCAGTTTGAGTCACTTGAAAAAGGTGTCGCTCCAATTGGTGTGACTTTATACAGTGTCGCTCCTCTTGGAGTGACTTCATAAAGTTTTCGTTCCTCTTGGAGTGATAGGCATGGTCACTCTTATTTGGTGTGAACAAAAGTCACTGTATTTTGGAGTGAAAGAATCACTCTAACAGAAGGAGTCAAGCTGCTGACTCCAATGGAGTGACTTAATCACTCTAATGGAGTGGATTTAGCATTCACTCCAGTCTTAGAGTGACATTTTCACTCCAAGGAATTTAGAGAGTATAATTGCTTGAATTCAAGAAAGACTAGAATTTTGAGCGTTTAACTTCAGTAGTACGAATTTTGTATTAATTTTCATTTAGTTTATTTAAATAAATAAATTTCTTACAAGTAATGAGAAAAAGGTGATCAGTCTGTGAAAGTGAAGAAGACGGATTTTTTCTCATTCCGTGCATTATGACATTGTTTAAATAAAGAAAGTGAAAATGTATAAGTTTCATAAAAAAAAGTTATAATAATATATTATTATTTTTTTATGGCCGTGTGGCGTGAGCTCCAAACGACGACCAGAAGATTCGTTGATGACGACAGGATTCTATTTTGAGGAAAATCGAAGAAGACAAGATGGCGGAAGGTGGTCAGACCTTCTCATTACAGCAGTTTGAGAATTTCGAACAAGCGATGTTGTTAACTCCTAGAGTGCCTAATTCACTTGGCGAGGAACAAAATGCACAGAATGTTGCAAGGCAATCTGGAATTATGAGTCGAGGTAGAGGAAAACCTACTCCTGCGAATCGAGAAGAGAAGATCTCGAACAGCAGACCTGGCGAGGTACCAGACCTGGTACACCGAGACCTTTTACAACAAATTTCACACGATGTACCACCACCTAGAATTCAAACCAACGTACAACCACGACCTGATGCTTATCCTCCTCTAGAACAATTGATGTGGAATATGCTAGAAGATAGGAAAAGAAGAGTACAAATGTTATTGCAACTATGCGAACGAGCGTTGGCGAACCAATCAAGTAGTAAGAGTGTTAATGATACTGCAGGTGAACAGCCAATCACCAATTATCATATAATGCCGGATCTCAAAAAGAACATCGACAACTTCTATGGAGGAATAGGAACGTCAAAAGCAAAAGAATGATTACAAACTTTGAATGGCATGAAAACGCTTCACCGATGGCCGGACAGTTTCGTGTTGAAGGAAGCGCATACACACATGAAAGAGCGAGCACAGGATTGGTACAAGATTAGGGCTCATGAACTAAACACCTGGGAAGCATTCAAAAAGGCTTTCACTACGACATTCATTTTTGCTGACAGTGTTACTCAGAAATGGAAGAGAATGTCTGAAAGAGTGCAGGGAAGTCAGGAGTCGATTTCAACCTATTTTTATAGCAAAATCAGGCTCTGCAATAAACTAAGGTTGGGAATGAGAGACTTAAAAGAACAGGTCTTAATAGGATTGTGGTCTCGCGATTTATGTCAAGAGATGTCAGATAAAAGTCACGACATTGTAGATGAATTAATTCACGACATGTTCGAATACGAAAAAATGAATATGCAACGCATGGAAATAATTTGTAGTCAACGAGAGAAAAGGGTTGAATCTACAAGAAAGCTGATCCCCAAAACGGAGAATAATAATTCTATGAAACCATCGCCTGTAACCACTGCCAATTTTAAAAATCCAGACAAGCGACCACCCATTCGCAACGCCTAAGGTCAAACTAAATGTTATAATTGCAATGTGTATGCAGGGGCGGCGACTATGGGGGGGCAAGGTACTTTTTGCCCCTCAAACAAAGTTTTTGGGGGGCCGTGCCCTCCCAATATTTCAGAGAGCAAATTTGATATTTGGAGATTCATTATATTGTCCGATCAGTTGGTACTCTGATATACACCAATTTTTACGACCATCGTTTTGTTTTTTTTTAAATAACTTGGAGTTGGAAAACTTGCAAAATTTGTGCCCCCCCAATATTTTTTAGAAGTCTCCGCCTCTGTGTGTATGGATACATTTCAAAGGACTGTCCTGAACCTAAAAAAGAACTGTACTGTATCAAGTGTGGAGGTAAGGGACATACGCAAAGACACTGTTTCAACAACAAAACACAAATAAAACCGGAAATGCAACAAATCGAGTCGAAAAAGAGGAACGCTACTCTTCGAAAATATATAAAGGAAGCTCTTGTGAATGGTCATTCCATGCAGTGGCGTAGATAAGGGGGGGGATCAGGGGATCAATCCCCCATTAAGAGTCTTTTAAGGGGACACCTCCTTTTTTTTGGCCTTGGGAGGCCGAAAAGAGAGCATATTTTGCGATTTTTTTGTGAAGTCAGGTTTATTTTTGGCACAAAAAGTATTACAGAATTTGATTGTCCTATATTTAAGGTACTTCCATACATTTTTTCATGTCAATATATTAAAAAATGAGGGAGATATAAACAATCTCCCAAACGTCGAAAAAAACAATCGGAATCACGGGCGCCGCGATTGAGCCTGACTGGATCATCTGAAACAAAAAAATCGAACGTCATTTTTTAGTAAACATGTTAATGAACCAACTGAACGATTCCGATTGCAGATATATTGATTTTTGACAAAATGGCGGACTTTTAAAGAAAAAAATTTTTTTTTCGCTAAAAAATTGCTACTTTTTCGACCAAAAAAATCAAAAAAAAATTTTTCAAGAAAAAAGCGATCGTTCAATTGGTAGAGGCTGGTATTTTACATAACTGTTTCAAATTTGGTAACGATCGGACAATCCAATCTTGAGATATCGCGGCGCCCGCTTCAAAAAAGTGGTTTTGAGAAAAACGCAAAAAACTAAAAATGCGTCAAAAAAATGTACATATCATCTTTAAATTATTACTTACATAGTGTCATCGATTCCAGCACCATACGAAGTCCCCTCTGATGCGAAGTCCCTCAACTGTATTTAAGATAGTATATTCAACTCAGGTAGGTCAGAGATCTTTACAATACTCGAAGGGTCGAGCCGCAGCGGTCGCTTTCAACCTGCTGTTACTCGGCTAAAGACTGCGTCGTTTGAAAACGTGTAACTTCGTAAATAATGATCGGATCTTTATGAAATTTTGGGAGAATACGTCTAAAATGTTATACTTTGAAAAAAGGAAATACAAAAAAAATCGATTTTTTTTCAAAAAAAAAGGTGTCCCCTTAAACACTCATAAATCGAAAAATGCACAGATTGTTCGTTGGTCAAATCCACGAAGGAATAATAAGGAGACCGAACTCCGTGGCGCCACTGGGAAATAGAAATTCGACCGTAAGTGCCTGACTTATTCACAGGAATTCGATAATCTTCTGCGCATGTGCGCAGTTAACAAACTTCCTACTCATGGGAAAGGTGTGCGAGTGAGAAAGTTTGTCAAATTGATGTAAGTTAGAGAGGTTATGTTCGTTTGTTTTGGTGCGTGCAGGTGGCAAAATTTTTTCGATCGGAAGTAAATATTGGTGTTTAAAGCACTAATTGATGTGGTTTTGTGAAGGACGTCAGTGTTAAGAGACTCCGAAAAACTTTAAACTTTTCAATCAAGTTATGTTACTTCCATGATTTCTTTATCATATTACAAATTTTGTTAAAGCCAAGCACTAAAAAAAAATGATCACGGTGTTCAAAAAGAATAAGATTCATGTCCGAGAAAAAAATAAGTTAAAGAAGTCAGCACAATCATTTAAACGTATAAGAACAGGTCCTTTATTAAAGTAGCACATTTGTTTTTGTTAACTTCGCCTTATGCACAGTCGAGTTCACACCTTAGGGTGCCTTCCTATATGGCAGCAGAAAACGCAAGGCAGAAAGCAGAAAGCAGAAAATCGTAAGAGTGAAAGAGACACAAAGATTCGCTCTCTCTTTCATTCTTATGATTTTCTGCTTTCTGCTTTCTGCTTTGCGTTTTCTGCTGCCATAGGACGGCACCCTTATAGTAAAGGCTGTCACAAAACTCTCATAATTTCACCCAAGATTGTAAAATAAGAGTGCGAGTAAGAAGCACAGACTCGCACGCTTCGTGACAGTTTTCGAACTGACCTAACATACAATACGTCAGTGACGTCAGAACAATTAATAATATAGAGATAAGAGCGAGAGAAGTCTACAAAGTAAGAGAGAGAAAGAAGGAAGAACACTCTCACCACACTCAAATACTCATACATACAAATTAGAAGAAACCCGACATTTAATATTCGGAACAAATTTAAAAGGTACTTACCTATACTTTTCCTCCTAAAAATTTGTTCACACATTTTTCAAACAAGTACTGAAAATACTGTTTATATATTTAGTTCGTTTATCGTTCATATAATATCAACAAACAAACATAACCTCCCTAACTTACATCAATGTGACAAACTTTCTCACTCGCACACCTTTCCCATGAGTAGGAAGATTGTCAACTGCGCACATGCGCAGAAGATTATCGAATTCCTGTGAATAAGTCAGGCACTTACGGTCGAATTTCTATTTCCCAGTGGCGCCACGGAGTTCGGTCTTCTTATTATTCCTTCGTGGTCAAATCTTCTCTCAGAATATTATTTGAGATAGTACATAGGGCCGGTACAAAATTATCTCATGTAGATGCGCTGAGTCGAGCTTCAGTCGATTCTAGTTACACAGACGAGATTGATCTAATGGATTATGGGATCTTTAGTCTAGTAACGCCAGAAGAAGAAATTGTTCTTTTTCAGTTTTCTGATGAAAAACATAAAAGAAAAAGGCAAATTTTGTCTAAACCCAGTATGAGCGCGCGGAAGTAAAGGATTATGATTTGAAGAATTCGGTTCTGTACAAAATAGAAGGAAGAAAATTGTTATACGTCGTTCCTAATGCAATGCGTAAAAGTATTGTAATACGCTTTCACGACTTACAAAATCATACTGTCACCGATAGAGTAGTAGCTAAGATTCGAGAATATTATTTCTTTCCTGGTATGCATCGTTACGTACGACAACACGTTCGAAACTGTATTCAGTGCATCATTACTGAATCAAAAACAGGTGCACAAGTGGCGGAACTGCACCCTGTTACTCCGGGTTTTCGACCCTTTGCTAAGATTCACATTGATCATCTTGGCCCCTTTGTAACTTCGGCAACAAGAAAAAATTTATATTGGTATTGACGGATACTTTAACAAGATTTGTTATTCTTACAGCAGTCACGAACACGAAAGCTATTAATGTTGTTAAAGCTCTGGAAAATATAATTCTAGATTTTGGCTCACCTGAGTGTATTATTTCGGATCGCGGTACATGTTTTACCTTCAAAACATTTCAAGAATTTTGCTCGAAACACGGTGTAAAACACATACTTAACTCATCCCGTCACCCTCAAGCCAATGGTTTAGTGGAAAGGACAAATGCAACCTTAATTCCAGCCCTTCAGGCTAATATTCAGAATCGGCAAGGTCGTGTTTGGGATAAACAATTAAAACGAGTTCAGCGTGATCTTAACGAGTGTCCCAATAAATTCTCTGGAAAGAGTCCTTTTGAGCTTTTGTATGGTTACGTCAACAGGCATGACGAAGGTCCATTGCGAATTTTGACCGTCGATAACGAAAGTCGATTTAAGGAACCCAGGGTATTAAAAGAACAAGCGCGAGAAAGAATTCTTTGTGAACAAAAGCGTTATAAAGAGCGATACGATAAGAATCGAAACCTTAATGTAAAATTTAACGTTGGAGACATTGTATTTATGCGTACAGCACCTGAGATAACCAGAGAATCGACTAAATTACAGAAAAAATTTCGTAGTCCTCTCGTGATATCAAAGATCTAGCCTGGAGATACTTATGGGATATCTGATTTGAATATTGATTCCACAGGTCGTAGATACGCAGCACCCGCGCATGCAAGCAAATTAAAACTGTGGAAAATATGTCCAACTGATTTAGAAGATGGATATAGCGACGAGAAAAATGTTGAAAAGTCCGAAAGCGAAACGAGTTTAAAATTACCACTGCTCGATAACAGCGACGATAATAATGTAACTTCTGAAAAATAAAGTGTGAGTTTGCGAATCTTGTATTATTTTCATATTTTATGTTATCAGATAGTAAGTGCGAAACTCGAGGACGAGTTATTAATTTATAATGGCCGAGTGTTAGCGAACAAAAATTGTATTACCTAAAAGTACGAGTTTATATTTGAAATTGAGTGAAAGAAGGGAGAGAGAGAGAAGAAGTGCGATACCGACAAGCGTGTATTGTGCATATTGTGAGTTATAATAATCTGTTTATCGAAGCGATAACTCTTAGTACAGTGCGTGAGATCGATATAATT
This sequence comes from Synergus itoensis, assembly GCA_904066005.1. NCBI lineage: Eukaryota > Metazoa > Arthropoda > Insecta > Hymenoptera > Cynipidae > Synergus > Synergus itoensis. The sequence goes on from CAJFCP010025577.1 coordinate 80,861, forward strand.
GCTTGAATTTAAAAAAAACTAGAATTTTCAGCGTTTAACTTCAGTAGTACGAATTTTGTATTAATTTTCATTTAGTTTATTTAAATATATTAATTTTTCATTCGTAAATTTCTTACAATTAATTAGACTTCTCCTTTTTCAATCTCCTTAACCTAAAATCGCCATTCAAGAACTTTGATCTCTATTAGATATTTGAAATACCCGGCAAACATCGATATGGCAGCACAACTACTTACCGGCATTCTGAAGTACTTTCCATCCAAAGAATCTTGTGATAATAATTATTTTCACCTTTTCCCACATAATTGGGAATAATATTGTTCCTAAAAAAAATTCCGAGTGTGTGTATCTATCCGCCAGTACAGTAATTTACCTCCTTTACAAGGAAAATGGGATTTTGAAATCTGTAAAAGTATTCCTCACTCTTTCTAAAATATTGTCTGCACCCTTCTTTTTTCTCATACCTCAAATATCTTATTTAAACAAAACTATCAGTTTTTCCTACAAATGAGACACTAGCCCCCCTTTTTGCCATCGAGAAACTGATCTCGATGGAAGGACCCGTAAAAACAATGTATCTTTGCACAGGGCATAGCTGAATAAGCATGTATTAGCTGCCCCCGGCCGAATCTCGTCGACATTTTCACTATGAGTTGGTATTAATATGAGGTTCAATTTCCCGGAAGATTATATCTGAGAAAACATTTTTATGGGAATTATGGGGGTGAGTAGAAAAATTGAAAAACCCCTTTTTCTTGGAAACGGCTGAACCGATTTCGAAGGGGAAAAAATATGTTATGGGTCCCAATGGAGGAATATTTTGAAAAAATTATGGGAAATTTTAGTCAAAAAGGAAAGGTCAAAAAAAATTTTCAATATTTTTAAAATTTTGTTTGAATAGAAAATTCTTGAGGCACAGTCACAGTTTTTTGTCTGAAAATAGCTCGAATTATGTGATAAAATATGTGAAAGTTTGAGCTCAATCGAAATTACTGCTCATGGTTAAACAAATTCAAAATCTCCAGCGTACCACGCTAAATGCACGTCCGCTGATGTATAATGAGGAGTCTGCATAGAAATATTCCCTAAGCTTGGGCGCTTCTACAAACATGTAGTCGTTTGGTGAAATTATTCATTTAACCCAGATAGCAAACGTGCGGGGCCCGCTACTCGCACGGCATGCGAGGCACGCGGTGCGTGTAGAGTGCGGTGTATATGCGTCACCTGTTGTGAGAGGCACGTACGTGCGAGGCATATGTGTCGCACCATGTGAGAGGCACATATCACTTTGTGATATGTATCTATTTATAAATGAAATACTATTGATAAACTTATTAGTAATATGGTAAAAGTAATTAGTGTTAATAAATTTCCTGCAGAATAGAAAATTTGAAAAATTGAAATTAATTTAAGTTTTAGAAGTATATTTTTGTTTTACTTATATCGACAGACTAATTTAAAGATCGAATTTTTTCAAGTTATAAATTTGAAAATAATTTGTTAAAGTTTTTTAAAAATATTTTTTAATGTTTTTAAAATTTATTTAACCATTATTATATTAATAGAGGTTTGTAATATTCGCGCGTGATCACGTGGTTGGAATAAAATTCAACATGGCGTTTATGCCGGTTAGGCTAGGTCGTTGACTTGTCACGTTTGTCGGTTGTTCATAATAGTTGGTGAAGTGCGTATGTTATTTGTTCGTAATTCGTAGCAAGAATAACACAGACACACAAAAAGAAAGTGGTCTGTACCAAGAACCGGACCTATATATTAGTATGTATTTTGACGCGCTGAATCCGAATCCGGAGTCCGTTTTGCTCCATAACGTCAAATTTAAGGGCATTTGAAGGTCAAATTGGTAAAAAAATCGATTGACAGAAGGTGACTATCATTTCTATGGTTTTGACGGGCGCTGAATCCGAATCTGGAATCCGTTTGATTCCGTCATGTCTGTATCAAGGTCAATTCAAGGTCAAATTTTCAAAATGTGAAAAAAGTGAATTTTTGACTGCAAATTCAGAAAGAGCAGGAAATTTTACGTCCAGATATGGTATTCATTTTTATTTTTATGATGATCCTAAAGGTCATTTCAAGGTCAATTTAAGTTAGTAATTTGATAGTTCGAATGACGATTGCAAAAATACGAAAATGTGTCTTCGTGGAACTTGACTACAGTTTTCATACGTTTTGAAGGACGCTGAGTCCAAATTCGAGGTCCATTAGACCGCAGCACGTCAGGGTCAAGGACATTTGAAGGTCTAGTTGAGGTCCATCAAGTCGTTTGAGAGACGATGACTAGTATTTCTATGATTTTGAGGGTTGTTCTATCTGGATACGGTCTTACAATTGCCCCAAACCTGTCACCCCATGATATAGTCCGAACCATCATGTCAAGCAGACTGCTATTTCTGTATGACGAATACGTTTGGCTTTAACATAACTAGTAAATCTAACATCTTGTATGCTAACGTAGCTTCAGTCAAAAAACCGACTACTTCCGAAATGGAAGCTGTAGTCGAAGAACCAGTAAAAATGGACTGGTCAGTCACGCTCGAGGAGAGGGAAATTAGTGGAAGCTCACAATCAGATGACAGCGAAGAAGATGAATATTTACCTGATAATATCAAGCACAAGACCCCAGAAACGTTCAACCAACATGAGTTGAATGATCTCATAAGAGATTTAGGATTGTCCAAAGATGGAGCTGACAAGGAAGGTCCACTAGGTGTCCCTCGCCGATTTGATTCTCCCTGATATATGTTGTAGTACTCGAAAAACTAAGCGACACGTATTTTTTTTATCTGCGGAAAAACACTTTAAGGGGGTGACACAGCCCCTCAAAAATAGGGGTTCCAAGTGTCGATTGCATAGTTTTGTATATAAAAACCAAATTGATTTCGATCAAACCTACTGGAAAAGTTTCCTCGTGATGAAAGACGAATAGCGTAATTTCCCCCCCCCAAAAAAAAATCATAAAGGGGTAAACCACCCCTACATATTTGTAAAGTTGTGTTAAAAATTGTTTAATTCACAGGAAAAAATTTGAAAAAAATATATTTTATACCTGAGACAAAAATAAAGTTTACGTGTTTCGCCAAAAAATAATAAAAAAAAAAAAATTACTGGGGTAACTACCCCTAAATACTTCTTACTTTGTGTCTGTGATAATATACACCTTCCATACACAAAAAAAATTGAAAAATTAGTTTTTTAAACAGGGAACTGAAATAGAGTACATTCAACAACAATTAAGAAATTACACGGGGGTAAACCACCCCCTAATTATGTATAAAATTGCAAAATAAATCTAAAATCGAGTAAAAAAAAATCGAAAAAAATATGTGTTGCACACAAAAAAGGGGATGAAGGTATTTTAAGAAAAAGAAACAGCATTGAGGAGGGTAACTACCCCTAAACTATTTTTATACAAAAAATAATGAAAATCATGAAGAAGTATACATATTTTATAGAGAAAAATAATACATTCGGGTCAAATTTACAATCTTTCGAATTTTGGACAGTATATCGAAGATTTATTCCTCAAACTTGGAACAGTAATGATATTCGTCAAAAATATGTTTAAAACATAATGATTTCTTACACCACGAACATCGAATTACAGCGATATTCGTACAACCTTCTATGTTACAATGTGTTTGACAAGAATCACCGAAGCTAAAGTCCACCGGATTTTCGAATTTACCTGGTTTTTCTGAAATATATCCGCTTTTGTACCATGAATATTTAAAAAGATTAGTATATCTTGGCGAGATTAATTGTTTATGCACCAAAGACTGAAGCTTAATAATATTATTCCTGATATGTAAATTGATATCGTAATTCATCAAAATAACAGAATCGGAAAAGTGACGCACATAACTTTTCCAAACTCTGAACCCAAATACATCTAAAGGTTGAATTTTTCCTGTTGTTCCTGTTGGAATCATTTTAAAATTGACAATTTTATCGGAGGGTTTTGCTTCTTCTACTACAATTGGGCAATGACCACTCCACGAATCAAGGAGTAAAACGCTTTTTGATCCTACATTTGGAAAATAAATTTCCTTCAACCAAATCTTGAAGTGATCTGCAAATAATAAAACGTATTATCATTGCTTTCACACAATTTTGTACAGAAGTAGATAATGTAATGTTACCTGATGTAAGTTTTCCAGATTTTGAAGCATCTACGTACACATTACTCGTCCTAAATAATGTCTTTTCTATAATTGGTACAAATTTTCCGCTCGGTTCTTTTAGAACTAGCAATAGAGGTGAAAGAAGTTTCCCGTCAGCAGATAGTAGTGGTTGGATAGTGTAACTGTGGGTCGTGGACGAAATAGACTGGACAACGCATTCCACCTTTTTTTCTCCTTTAACAGCCAAAGTTCTCCCGGAATGAATTTCCAATTGAAATCTACTTTGATCTGAATTATAAACATTTTGTTTTCCAACATTTGCTATCTCTTGCTTTATACTGGCTACAAATTCATCTGCCTTCATTTTTAACTCATCGACATTTTCTAAAGTCTTTCTAGTAACAAATTTGTTGATTTTTCTGGAAACTATTCTTTGTTTGCTTTTAAATTTAGCAAGCCATCCTCGAGAAGCGCGGAAGCGAAAATCTTCATGGCTAATATCTTTCTGGGCTTGTAATGCCCATCTGCGTACGTCTTTATCGTGATCAATTAGCCCGTTTTCTACTGCTTTCTTAAAATTGTCTAATGTGATGTCACAAATTCTAGCCACTTTCTCTCTATAAGTACCACCTTTATTGAGAGTATGGGCCCAACGTCTAAATTGTTTTACGGACTTAACTTTTCTAAATTTCTGCTGTACGCTGTCCAGACTTGAAATTTTTTTTCCCACCTCGCCAATATTCCACTGCTCTTAATTTATAGTCGTATGATAGTTCTTCCTCATCTTGTGTGCATCTACCCGTAGGTGAAAAAGGGGGATCAGGAATATGATGTTGAACATCATCTTCTATGATTTGTGTTTCTGAATTTTTAAAAGGTTCTTGGAAATCTAATGACTCTTCAATCACCATCTCCACCCCGTTAAATTCTTGCATGGCATCCATCAAAATTGCTTCAAAATTTCCCTTTAATTCAATTTCCTTAATGTTTGTCGGAGTTTCTTTTATGTTAAATGTTTGGAAAGTAAATTTATAACATTTAAAGGATTCACCTTCATTTTCAAACCTGTAAACATGTTGAAATGTTATGTTTGAAGGCAACAGTGAATATTAAAATATAAGTGAACTAGCTGTGAATTCGATCTCGGGTGTTCCATTTAACTATATTTATATTTTTTTGTGCTCACTTTTTGAGCACTTTGTTTCCTCATTATGATGAAGTTGCGAATGAATTTGCTTCCTCATAGAGGAAGCATGAAAGATTTGCCTCAATACTTAAAAATATATATAATTCTTTTTTCTCGAAACAAAGAATCTTTCGACCTCATCATTCATATTTTTTAATAAAATTTATTTATATTAGATTAATTAATTTTATACGATGCAAGAAACCTTTTACTTACAGTCGAAAAATAAATTTTACAAAAATTCTAAATGTACATAAAAATTGTAAAATTCAATATTTTGAAAAATACTTTGGCACGTTTTGAGATAATTTTCAACTATTGTAAATTTTTTAAATTTAATCAAGAAGTTGTTGCAAAAAATTCCGGACACGCAAAATGGCTCAAGGCAGGCCACATTCCACTAATCAGATTTTTCATGTACGAGTATAATATCGAAATTTGAAAATTTATTGGTTAACTTACCGTTCTGTTTCGTGCTTTTGGTTTATTCTGCGATTCCTGTGAAGTTTGTTGGTCTCTGCTTTTTTGTGTTCGGGAAAGTAACAGTGTTGAAAACTATACACTGCACTGAACTAATTATAAGCGAATTAGGACTTGTAATGGCATTAAAAAATAGACAGACAATGAATGCTCTTTCGTATTCTGAGGTTTTTATATTGAAAATTTACGTAAGATATTCACGTCATTGCTGTTATCTTCCAGTTTTATTTTTGAACATTCTGTGATAAATTTTATCTTGCCAAAAAACAAGGTGAATCATTTACAACAGATTGCATACTTTAGAATTTAAAAAACTTTGAAAATAATGCGCACAAGATTTAATTATAATAGTTAATAATGTAGTTTAGGGGTAGTTGCCCTTTTCAATGCTGTTTCTTTTTCTTAAAAATACATAAATATCTTCATCCTCTTTTTCGTGTGCAACATGTATTTTTTTCGATTTTTTTTGCTCGATTTTAGATTTATTTTGCAATTTTATACATAATTAGGGGGTGGTTTATCTCCGTGTAATTTTTTAATTATTGTTGAATGTACTCTATTTCACTTCCATCGTTATAAAGCTAATTTCCCAATTTTTTTGTGTATGGAAAGTATATATTATCACAGACATAAAATAAAAAGTGTTTAGGGGTAGTTACCCTCTTTAATGCTGTTTTTTTTTCTTAGAAATACATAAATACCTTCATCCTCTTTTTTGTGAGCAACACGTTTTTTTTTCGATTTTTTTTGCTCGATTTTAGATTTATTTTGCAATTTTATACATAATTAGGGGGTGGTTTACCCCCGTGTAATTTCTTAATTGTTGTTGAATGTACTCTATTTCAGTTCCCTCATTAAAATACTAATTTTTCAATTGTTTTTGTGTATGGAAAGTGTATATTATCACAGACACAAAGTAAGAAGTATTTAGGGGTAGTTACCCCAGTAATTTTTTTTTTATTTTTGGCGAAACACGTAAACTTTATTTTTGTCTCAGGTATAAAATATATTTTTTTCAAATTTTTTCCTGTGAATTAAACAATTTTTAGCACAACTTTAAAAATATGTAGGGGTGGTTTACCCCTTTATGATTTTCTTTTTTTTTTGGAAAAGTTACGTTATTCATCTTTCATCACGGGGAAACTTTTCCAGTAGGTTTGATCGAAATCAATTTGGTTTTTATATACAAAACTATGCAATCGACACTTGGAACCCCTATTTTTGAGGGGCTGTTTCACCCCCTTAAAGTGTTTTTCCGCAGATAAAAAAAATACGTGTCGCTTAGTTTTTCGAGTACTACAATATATATCAGGGAGAATCAAATCGGCGAGGGACACCTGGTGGACCTTCCTTGTGAGTTATTCTCAGTTGGTTGATCTAATTGGTTAGATATATTTTCAAAACCATTATTTAATTCGACTGAGTTATTCTCAGTCATTGAAATATTCAATAACTTATTTCCTTATCCGAGATTTGTGTCGCATCCGATTTCAATTTAGATCTTCGGGTTTGCCTAGAGAAAAAGAGAGGGGCATCAACCAGAAGCTTGCTCTCCCTTAATGGTTTCCCTGACAATACTTCGAATCACAACTGTCTTCGACTTGATGATCTTTACCGCAGTTTTGACAGAACTTATACAATTTCTTATGGCATTTCCTCCAATTGTGATCCTTTCCTTCACAGTTGAAACATTTAAGTTTAATTTTAGCTTCACGCCTTCTTCAGAATCTTTATTTCTCCTAAAGGTTTCCGGTGGTGTAGACCTATTATTCCTAACCGAATTATTAGTCCTAGAGTTGCCGAAAGTTTTCTTGTTTTGAGCAGGTGTTTCATTATTAGTATTATTATTACTATTCATCGGTTTATTTTCCAAAGTGTTTCTCTTATTTCTTACATTGACCAAGTTTAATAATACTTTGGCCAATTTCTCAATGTCAAAGTCTGAGCTCTGCTCTTTATTTGAGTTTTTATTTAAACTCTTCGTCTTCAGATTGTAAACGAATTCCGTAAAGAGCAGATCTTTCTTTCTTGAGGACTCCATATTCTCCTCCATAGTGCTCAATATCCTTTCAGAATCTGCTGCTAAAAACGCTGTACGCACACTTCTATCGGGCTCTAGTCACCGAGCCTAGCGAGCATCTATCCCCACTCTACGCTCACCGTTCACCGGTCAGCTATTGCCAGGCTAACACCCTATCAATAGGCACAACTATATTAGGCAAAATAGAGGCGAGAAATCACAAGGCATAGGTGCATCTATCCTTGTCATTTCCAAATGATATTTTCTCCGAGGAGGATTGTCAACGCTCAGACGCACTTGTTGTTGCCAATCCTAAGTCGAAAAAATAACACTTAATAGGCACAACTATAATTGTCATTTCACGCTTTTCTTTCATAGTTTCAACGGTGTGTAATTTCTACAATCAATAATTGCACTTATGATTGTAAAAATCTAATGTAAATCTTAACTAATAGGGGTACATATAGTTAATATTTACCACCCGAGAATAACATGACCGATCCGTTCTCAGGCGCAAGTTTGAATATAAAATTTATCCGACATAGATAATATTCAATAGATGCATCTATGAATGTTATCTATCAATGCACTAGAGATATACACAACCGACCCTAAACATTATCTTCCTAAGTGTCAACCCTTTTTTTCGCCTTACCGAATTTACCGTAGAGGGGAAGACATGTAAAGTCGATAATTGTATTCCGCTAACTCGCCTGTGTGTCTAGTCCGTTTCCCGATTCTATTGTTTTATAATTCTGATGACACATTCCATTCGACTAAGATTTCACCACCTGAGACCGTCCTTACCAATTTCCGCGTTAAATTCTGTTATTTCCTATTACCGCAACGCCAATCATTTCCTATTACCGTCCCGAGTAACTTTGTTATATTTTCATCTCGGATTCTGACTACCGTAAATTCCGCGTAACAAATATTAAGTACGACAATACATTTACACAAACGTTCACACTCAATCGTCAGACTCACACTAGAATTGTATTTTATGGAAGAAATAAAAGCATTTATATTTCCATTATTAAATTAGATCTGTTTTTATTCGTTTGGTGAGAAGAATAATAGATTAGAAAACAGATCGCTACAACGCCAGTACATTGTAATCGAAGAATTCATGTTGTCTTACCAAGTGTTTAATATCAGAGCGAAGGTTAGTGTATGCGCGATCCACTTACTCTTGAATCCATTTGTTACAGGTCTTGTAAATTTCCTATAAAGACCTTATATACAAATAAGGTAACTAGATCCTAATTCGTCTTTACCTTGTCACCTAGACCGAGACACGACTCCATCGGTAATTTGCATTACCGAATGGAGCTCGGAAAGCAGTTTTAAAGCTCTCTCAATTAGGTCATGCCCACTTGTTCATACTAAACCATTCGTTGGGTAAATCACATTGTGTGGCCAAAAAAAATCTGCAGGCACTTTTATGGAGACCTGGCACAAGTTGTAGATCTAATAAAACTAAGAAAAACGGTATGGGAGAAATTACCCATACACCCCGAAAATCTCATTCTATGGCCTAAAAACCGTGTTTGGGTAGTTTCGTGTGAACAATCACTCATAAATTCCCCGATTTTTATCCGATTTACAATTTCTTCTTTAGTTTGAGAGGGGCAAAATAGACCTTTCAGACCGTGTGTTGTTTGTTTTATGGAAATGAAAACTGAGGAGACTGTAGTTGAAAGTAATTGCGATTTTTTTCGTTTTTTTCGATAAAAATCCACTTTTTGCATTCACATTTGAATTTCTTTCCGGAAAATCTGGGCAAGATAAGTGACAAACAAGGTGAACGATTCCTCCAAGAAATAAGAGCCATTGAAAAACGTTTCCAAGGTAAGACCTCAATCAACATGCTTGCTCATTACTGCTGGTCGTTGAATAAAGGGTAACGAGTGTTGAATTATATAAACGGAAGTGGTCGAGCAAACATTTTTGACTCAAAGAGCACTCTCGAGCTGTTTGTTGATTTTCTATCCAATACTGTTTTGTAATTTACTATACTGAACTGAATGACTATAGATAAAGCAAATAATTACATAGCTATAATTACGATTGCTATCATTTTCATTCCTCGCGACGTGCCCTGATGAAAATTCCACGTCAGCTATATAAATGCAAATTTAGACAAAAATTCCTAAAATCTTCAAATTCACATTAGTCCGTCAATTTTCATCGAAATTAATTGTAAAAGTAACTCATTCGACGCAGAATTAAATTTACTTTCAAAATATTGTATTGAAAGAAATCTCTAAGGTCCAATAGTATCGTAAAAATATCGTCAGTTGAAAAAATGAAAAAAAAAAAAAAATCGCAATCACTTTCAACTACAGTCTCTTCAGTTTTCGTTTCAACAAAATGAACAACACACGGTCTGAAAGGTCAATTTTCACCCTTTCAAACTAATGAACAAATTGTAAATCGGATAAAAATCGGGAGTTATGAATGATTGTTCACACGAAACTACCCAAACACAGTTTTTGGGCCATAGAATGAGATTTTGGGAGTGTATGGGTGATTTCTCCCATACCGTTTTTCTTAGTTTTACTAGACCTATAACTTGTGCTAAGTCTCCATAAAAGTGCCAGATCACTGTCACAGAGTGTCATCTAATAGGAACGGCATCACAGTTAACATCTCCTCATCGGTAAGGTAACACACCTTTTTACCGTTCTGTAATTTAGGCATAAATCTCTCCACGCTTATCTGTTCATCACCTGGATATTTAATTCCCCAATTCTTCACTATTGAGTCCAGGGTTTTATTTCTCTTAAGGAGTGAGGATGTCTTAGTTGGTCACCACTCGACCATCTCTTGGTTTAAATAATTAGCTTCCTGAATTCCTGTATTGTTTAAACCATAAAGCATACTGTTAGAAAATTGTTGAAACGACTGGTTCGAGAATTGATCAGTTTGATGAAATGGTGCACGGAGAGAAAAATCAAGGTTTGAAAGCACGAATCTTCATAGTTTCGGACCTTGTAATTTTTACATAGTTCCAAAGCATGAATTTCACGAGTTTAAACCATGAATTCATCGTTTAAAAGTAATGAACCTATTCATGGATTAAAACGAGGGCATCCATGCTTCAGCCGCTTAAGTTTCGTGGTCCAAAACTGCGAAGTCCATGCTTTAAACGCTTGGAATAGCTCATAGTCCAAAACCAAGAGCTTCATGGTTTTAAACTGTGAAAATCTCTTGGGTTCCCCCTCCATTCACACGCGGCAAGGCAAGGAGTGGGCGTGGTCTAAAACTCGAGGCCAAGAGAGTTTCACAGTTTAGAACCACGAATCTCATGGCTTTGGACTATGAGCTATTCCGTGGTTTTGGCCTATGCTACTCATGCTCCTGAAGTATGATGTACATACTGCAAAACTATGAGTGCCGTGTGTTGAACACATTCCATGCTTTAGAATCATGAATTCATGGTTTAAATCTATGACTTTTTCGAGGTTTTGAACCGTGGGATATTTCCATGGTTTCAAACCTTGATTTTTCTCTCCGTGATAATTTGGTGAACTATTCTGCCGTGCAAATCGTAAAAGACGTATCTACATTTTTTAGAGAAATTGAGTTAAAGTCATCGGCATATTTCTGACGCTTCCCTTGATTTATTTATATATGAGAAAAATGAAAATTCGAACTGTAAAGTTGTTAATAATGAGATTAAAGTTTTCCGTATCTACATTCGAGACGGTCCATGCAAATGGAATAGGACGTATCTGTAAATCTAAATTGCGCATGCGCGTCTTGCAGTTACGTCCATCTCTATCAAATATCGTGTAGCAGTTACGTCTTTGCAGTACGTGAAATTTACGTTGTGTTGCGTAAGTATATTATAATATTTATTGCCAAATAATATTAATTCCTGTGAATTTAAACGAATTTTAAATCTCGAATCACAGTCTTAGAATAAAAATACATGAACGCAAAGAAATTCAGTAAATTTTTTCGTATTTAGAGGTTTATAAGTTTCCTTTTTTATAGGTTAGGAATCAGAAAAGTAAATATGATTTGTTTTTATTAAAATTAGTGAAATACTGAAATTATATTTCTTTTTAGAGGTCGTACACAATGTCATACCATAATAAGGAGAACGTGTGTCCTAATCCAAAAGTCGATGTTGCTGAGATATTGGATCAGAATGATTTATTGATAGATGCGTTTTCAAGAGAAGCAACCACTGAGATAGCTATAATAGCAAATTACATGGATCTTCACACTATCCCGTAAGTTATTGTTTTTGTTCACTAATATTACTATTTTGTTCGTAACCCTAAAAATGTATTGTATAAAATTTTTATTTCATTTAAATGTAATGCAAGTAGAATATCGGTGTTTTCAGAAAGTTCACTCTATATATTTAGTATTTAGTATTAATTATTCTAATTCATTAATTAATTTTTGTATTATTTTTAGGGAGTCAAATAAAAATTGCGATAACGTATTTTTAGATGAAACAGAAATAATAATCGAAGAACCTGGCATTTCGTGCAAAGAATCAAAATCTTTGTCAGAGACTGATGAGGAGTCAGTTGAGAACCAAAGAATTCGCAAAAAGAAAAGAAAATATAAGAAGAGACAAAGAATAAAATTAACTTCTGAAGAGAAAAAAAAAATTCTAATCCAAAATGATTTACAAGAGCACCCCGTCCTACCCGGCTGTGACTTAAAATGCTCTAAAAAGTGTTCTAAACTATTCAATGAATTCAATAGACGAACTATTAATACAGAGTATTGGAATTTAGAGTACAAATCTAAGCGAACATTCATACAAGAAAGAATAGAAAAATACGAGCCTTGTCGAAAAACTACAGGCTCAGAATCACGTCGAAATAATACCCTGAAATATAGCTTAAAACATCCAGGAAGTGGAGAATGCTTAGCTGTGTGCAAAAGTTTTTTTCTCACCACACTAGGATTGAAGAAGACAAATGATAAATTTTTGCAGAATGCTCTTCGTGAATGTAATACTAAAAGAGAAATATACAAAAATAAAAGAACCTGTGAGAAAATAACAAAAGCAGATATAATTAATTTCATTGAAGCGTATAATCCTGCAATATCGCATTATAGAAGGGAACATGCTCCGAATAAAAGGTATACAATTAAACAAATTATGAAAATAAAGAACAGTAAAATACTTCATTGTTGATAACTCTTTTTACATTTTCCTTTTTGTAACAGGTACTTGCCATCAGACATATCAATAAAAGCCTTGTACGCTGAATTTTTGAGGACTCATAAGCAGGCAGCATGCAGTTACGAATCTTTTCGGAAAATTATAAAAAAAGATTTAAACATATCATTCACTAAATTAGGGAATGAAGAGTGTGAGCAATGCATAGCATTTGAACTTCACAAAATCGTTCACAAACCAAAAGAGTATTCTCCAGAAAACGCAACTAAGACGGACGAAGCTTCAAATTATGAGGAACGAACAAAAATTTCTATTGTAGATGGCTGTTCCATCATGCCAAATGAAAAGGATCGTGAGAGTAATAATGAAAGATATGTTACTGACAATTGCGACCAACGTAACTCGTGGCGTAAACATATTCAGTTTGCAAAGGAAGCACGATTAAACTACAGAACCGACAGTGAATCAAGAAAATGGGATTGTCAACATGTATGTTTCTCTGTTGATTTACAGAAGATTATTATGTTACCGCGCATGGAGTCATTGAAGCAAGTTATGTTTACAAAACGCCTTATTGCATTTAACGAAAGTATGGTCCCGGTAGGACGAAATCAAAAGAGTATAAAGCCTCATGCCATATTGTGGCACGAAGCTACTGCTGGGCGTAAAATGGAGAATATCACAAGCACATTCTATTCATTTTTTTTTAAATCGTGATCTACAGCATATAACGTTATGGATGGACAACTGTGCTGCGCAAAATAAGAATTGGACTTTCTTCTCCTTTCTAGACTACGTGATGAATTGCGACGAAATTTTCACTCAAAGTATAACAATTAAATATTTTGAACCTGGACACACCTTCATGTCTGCAGATTCTTTCCATCATCAGGTGGAATTATCATTGAAACAAATGGGAAAGGTGTATGACTTTGCAGATTTTATAGAAGCAGTTCAGTCTTCAAATTCCGGAAAAGTTCGAATAATTGAAATGAATCATTCGGACTTCTTTATGTGGCAAGATTATTCATCGAAATTCAAGTTACAAAAAATCGTTCCTCGTATTTATCTTCGAGACATTTGCATAATTCAAGCAGAAAAAGGTTGTATGACTTTGAACTACGCAACTTCGTTCACTTCGGAATTCAAGACCTTAAACTTTCCACAGACCAAACCTATGAAATATCATCACATTCCGAAACCGCCTTCCATGAAAGGCCCACGGGGGTTTTCATCTATTAAAAAGAAAGAGCTAATTGCAAATCTTGGATCTGTCATTCCAGCCAACAGATTACTATTTTGGTCTAATTTTCCGACTCAAGATGCTGTTAAGGACCTGGGAACTGAAAGAGATGAAAACGAAATAACGTTGGAGACTGAAGAAGACTAAGTAGTAATAGAAAGCAACACGTTTCGAATGTTTAATATATTTTTATTATTATATTGTTAACAAATTTGAGATATTAATTTATATAATAGTAAGGGGTCTTTAGAGGTTTTACTAGGTGGTTCAAGATGCTCCCGGCCTCCAAGAGATGGTACCACC
>CAJFCP010025577.1:100389-113259 GCA_904066005.1 Synergus itoensis
TTCAGAGAGCAAAATTGATATTTGAAAATTCATTATATTGTCCGATCAATTGGTACTCTGATATACACCAATTTTTACGACCATCGTTTTGTTTCTTTCAAAATAACTTGGAGATCTGAAAAGTTGGAAAACTTGAAAAATTTGTGCCCCCCCAATATTTTTTAGAAGTCTTCGCCTCTGGTCTTAGTGTTTTTAACTTTTTGAAACCGACGCCACCGGGCCTATATTTTTTTCAAATGTCATTTATCAGGACTTAAAATACACTCAAGCTTGTAAAGCTTTAAAACTGCAACAATTTTTTTAACTTTATTTGTTGCAAAATTATGAATTTTTAAAAAAAATATCGATTTTTTCCACATTTTACCCAAATTAAAATTTTTATTTAAAAATTTTTTTTACAGTTCAAACTAACAACAATTAAATCATGTAGTCGATACTTCAAAAAATAACTCTGAATTTTACCCGATTTTTCGAAAGCCAGAAACAGTTCAAAAACTCAACAGAACTTAAAATACTTATGTCTGTAAACGGAAGGTGGGAAAAATAAATCTGTAAACTGAGGGTCAATTAAATTTCATAAACATATTTAGCTTTAAAAAAAATAAATAAATAAATGAGAAACAATTTTAAACCAAACAAATTTTTTGAAATATATGTAAAAAATTAAAAAACATGTTTAAATAATTTACAATAACTATAATTACAATAATATTAATGATTTTGAAGGGAAAGAATGAAGATTTTTATTTTAAAAATATTGAAAAAAATTTAAGAGGCCGCATTTTGAAAAAAAAAACTCAAAAATATGTTTAAAATTGGAAAATGAGGATGAAATATTTTTTTATTACAAAATAATTATTTTTATCGAAAAGCTCATAAAAAATGTTTAAAAACGTTTAAAATTCATCTCTAAATGTTTTTTATCAATTGCAATGGTCAGAAATAAAAAAGTAAAGTTCCGCTGTGCGACTCACCTTTTTGAATACCATTTTTAATAAAATGCTCTTGTTCTTGCAGGTTTAATCTCTACCTCAAACTGTTCATCGTAATGGGTATCAATTGGTCGATGGAAATAATATCTTGGCTTCTTAATGACAAACCAAACTATGTATTTTACATCACGGACATCGCTAATACACTCCAAGGCCTTATAATATTTATTATATTTGTTTGGAAGAAGAAAATCAAACGTCTACTTCTTAAACGTTTTGGTTGCAAGGATAGCAAAGCTCTTTGGGGAAATTCTCAAAGTCGTTATCAAAGCTCAGCTCGAACTTGCACTACCTTAACTCCACTACAAGAAATATCCAGCGTTGGAATAGACGAAAAGTATACAAAAAATACTTCAGACAGCGAGTGTATGTGACGAAATCAATATACAAGCAAAATTGAACGCACTGTAGAGAGAAAAATTCCAAAGAAACATTTTTGTAAAGAAAACGAAAAAAATATTCTGTGGACCATTTCCACTGTATAATATATGGACAAACTTAGTTATTTGGGCTATTGGATGGTATCCAGATAAATGTCTAATAGAATGCATTATAATGTATAATTTTATCCGGAATTTTATGCAAATTTGAAGTTCGGATTCTCTTTTTCCTTTACGCTGACTTGATACAGAATCTTATATATCTGTAAGAGTATATCTTATATGTAAGAGTATGGCTTATATTGTAAGAGATTTTAGTCCGTATTGTTAAGTTAATACATTAACAACAATTCAGAAAAACTAAGCAAATATCCTAAGTCAGTCAGTCAAATCTAACGGCAGGTATAGGAACTTTGAGAACAACATAGCAATTCAACCTTGTATAATGTAAATATTTCATGCCATTCATATGGTACATTTAATTTTAATCAGTATTCTGTATTCAATTTAAGATTGCTAAATCTAAAATGACTACTTTTATAATCAAAGTTTTTACTTTTAATTAGTTTTCTACGACCTAGTTTAAGATATTTTTTTGTACATTGCAAAAATTTATTTAAAGTCAATAGTATTTCTTTTATAAGATGAATTCCTTTTATATTGTTTTCGAACATTTAACATTTCATAATTACGTAAGGTCATGAGAGAAAGATGTAGTTTTAAATCTTTTTAAAATTAATTTCTTTCAAAATGTTGCACATATAAGTATGCTGTTCAATTTTAATGGAATACCTTAATAATTCACGCTTGAAATTATAATCGTTTTTCACTTCAACTCTTTCATTATTCTAGTCAAATTTAAAAGAAATTTATATATTCATTCAAGTACAATACCAATTATATAATTTTTAATTTTTGTTTATTTCATGACTATAAACAAGAAATAATTAAAAATACCTCACAAATATTATTTCAGTCAATATTTAATTTTCTTAAGAGCTATTTTTTAAAGTGTCATAACAATAGTTTAAAGGATAGGGATAAGTCCTATATAAAATTCATAAAATTAAAAAAAATGGCTGGTCTTATATTTTGTTTAGTTATAGTAAGTGATATTCTTATATATTGTTAAGGAGAATGAAAATATTATATTTTTACACAATAGTAAGCAGAATACCAGGTCTAGAAGTATGAAACCGGAATTTTTTTTCAAAAATGACACGTCTGTTATATGAAAATGGTCAAAAATACTTTATTCAAAGTAATTTCCTTCGCTTTCTACACATTTTTCCCACCTCTCCGGTAGGTGATGAATGCCCCACCAATAAAACTGTTCATCTTTTGAAGCGAACCAGTTATCCAGCCATTCTCGGACGTTTTCGTATGAAGTGAATCGTTGTTGAGCGAGAGCGTGGCCCAGCGATGCGAACAAATGGTAATCCGACGGAGCCAAGTCTGAAGAATAAGCGGCATGAGCCAGTATCTCCCAATTGAACGTCTGGATCGTTTCCCTGACTTATTTCGCTGTGTGTGATGGGGTATTATCGTGAAGAAAAATCATTTTGTGTTGCCTTCTTCAATAATCCGGTCGTTTTTCTTGCAATGCTCGATTCAAATCGATCATTTCTTGGCTTTCTGCGATACATTCTGTTGATCCGCGAATGCTTGTTGAGTTTGAGAATCATCTTCATCGAGTAAGACTTGCAATTCATCGTTTTTTAACTTTTTTGGTGGTTTTCCACAATCTTCATTCGTCACATCAAAATTACCACTTTTGAATTTTTTACACCACTCAAAACACTGTGTTCTGCCCAAAGCATAATCACCGTATGCTTCGACAATAGTGATGCCGTTCAAGTCAAGAAATTTCAAGAAAATATCAAGATCTTGATCAAGTTCTTGATTTCAAGATCTTGTGAAGGCCTCAAAATCAAGATCTTGAAAATCAAGTTCTTGTCTTGATCTTGTCTTTGCTTTCTTGATTTTCTTCGCCAGATGTGCATTTCGCAGCGCACCAGCTTGCCTGGCTGAGGAAAAGAAGAAATACATGCAAGCTCTTTTTTATATCAAACAAACTTTACGGTTATTGGCACTTTCGGGGGTTTTCAGGGTCGCTGATTACGAATTTGAAGTCAGATTTCCAAAATTCTAAATGACGGATCTAATATGGCGGGTGAATTTTTGTAAAAGTTGTTGGATTTTCATAAAACTTGTTACTCGGGGGTTTTTGAGGTCGCTGATTACAAATCTGGAGCCTAATTTGCAAAATTCAAAATGGTGGATCCATTATGGCGGACAAGATTTCAAAAAATTAATGGATTTTCATGAAACTTGGAATCTGGGGGTTTTTGGGGTGTACGATTACGAATCTGAAGTCAAATTTTCAAAATTGAAAATGACGGATCTAATTTGGCAGACTAATTTTGAAAAGGGTGTTGGATTTTCATAAACATGTTACTCGGATGTTTTTGTAGACACTGATTACAAATCTGATTTCAGATTCGTTATCAGAGTACCCAAAAATCGCAAGATGCCAAGTTTAATGAAAATTCATTAATTTTTTTAAAACTAATACACCATATTGTATCTGCCATTTTCAATTCTGAAAATCGAGCTCCGGATTCGTAATCAGCAATCTCAAAAACTCCCGAGTAACAAGTTTGAAGTTTCATTCCAATTTATTCAATACGTCGTTTGAAAATGAATTCTTTCGTAAAAAGAGCGATTTTAAAAATTTGTTTATTTATAACTATTTATAATTTTATTTGACTAGGCTATAAGTGAAAGTTTATGATTTAATCCCTTCTACTTAAAGTACGGACGAAAAAATTTTTTGACCTTCAGTTTGGGCTCATCCTTAGGTCCTAAAGTGCTGAAAGGCCGAGAATTTTACTGTTATACGCGGCGCACCCGCGCAGGGCAATGAGAGAAAATGCACTTTTTTCCTTCAAATTGTGTGCAACGTAGGCACATGGCACATCTGTCGACAAAAATCAAGACATCAAGACAAGATCTTGATTTTCAAGACTTTTCAAGAGAAGCGTTTTCAAGAAATTTCAAGACAAGAATGGAGCAAGAAATATCAAGATCTTGTCTTAATTTTTCTTAAGGCTTAGTGAGAATCTTGAACGGCATCACTATTCGACAAGCATCCGATGCTATTCTGCAGCAGTTTTCTTTAAGTGGTAACAAAAAACCAATTATGTCCGCAAATCGTAATTTGTAGGCACAAAACTCGACATGTTTAAACTAGTCGTACATATACGATATACCGGTGACATGAATTTGGCCTACTGAGTACCTTTCTCAACTCCCACAGGGAGCAGATGACGCGGCAGAAGCGGTCATACGGTCCCTAAACTGATGGCAAGCACCATCTATAGGGAAATTCCAGTTTCATACTTCTAGACCTGGTACATAATAAACGTTAAGAAAATAATAATATTAAAAATGATAAAGAATTAAATAATAGAATGTGGTAAATAAATACTCAGAACTTAAAAAACAATATAAATTTCCTTTGACAATGTTGCAATGAACGTTGATAATTTAATGCAAATTAACTCTGAATATTAATATCAAAGGAAAAAATATTTCTTTCTATTTTCCTTAAACTGTGGAATCTCACAATATTTTCATGGTTTAATGATATACCTAAGTGCTATTCGTATTTAATTAAATCCTCGCATACTTCTATTATATTTAGCATTTATCCTTAAATGTATCTATATTACAATGTGTACAAATGCGAAAAAATTTTAAGTGATCGATTATAGTTGGATTTTACTAGTGTCCCTAGAAAATAAAGTATACCAAACTCATGTCTTTAATGATTGGTGTCGTTATTAATCTTCCCTCCAATCAAAATCGCTCTTGTAGTAGTAGTTTTTTTTTTTTTTTTTGAGAGGGGTGGAAATGCATTTACGCACGGCGTGTGGGACTCAGCCTAAACACGGCAATACCCACTAAACCCACATCCTCTATCTCGCCAACCTATGGCTCCGGCACCGCTTTCGCATTACTTCGGGGTCATAGGTTATAGGCACAACACGCCAGCTTGGCATCCTTCTGCTTGTCCCTAATCAGAGTGACACGTCGCCCACAGCAGTGAGTCATTCGTCTCTCAGCTTCTCCTTCTTCTTAGCACGGAGTACCAGCTCGAAATATCTGTCAATAGTGTTCCAATTACCCTGTCCTTCCAACATTAGCGGCACAATGTTCTCAACCGTCAAGTTAGACCCTAACTCTTCTTGTGCCGCCATCCTGGCTTCCGTCCAACGGCTACAATGGAAAAATGTGTGGTCCACGTCATCCTCAACATCCTCCATGCAGTACTTGCAATACGGGCTCCTATACTTCTTGCACTTATACAGATATGCACAGAACATGCCGTGTCCCGACAACAACTGCGTGAGATAGAAATTCACAGCTCCATGTTTCCTGCTAGCCCACTGCTTGACATCCTTGACAAGGGTCTTTGTCCACTTTCCTTCTGACGCGCTAGTCCAACGTTGGTGCCACTCTGAGAGCGCTCTTTGTCTCTCCTGGTTTTTTATCACAGCAATTGGGGTTTCTTCATACTTTTTGAATGCCCTACAAGACTGGTGTAACAACTTTTTAAATTTTCGATTTCTCAAGAAGGCTTAAATGAGGTTTTAATAAAATATCGAGCGCGAAGCGCAAGAGTGCCCTGATGAGAATGTGTCCCTTAAGGTCGATAGAACCTTAGCAGCGATGAAGGTTGGTAAGCGAATGCAAGTGCGCGAAGCGTGCAACACGAAGCACAACGTGTGATAAGAATGTGCTCACAAAGGCACCTCTAGTTTTTAATAGAATTATCAAGAGCGTCAATCAACTGAAAATTATTAACTACTTCAGTTCGAAAGGAAGTTGCAACATTATAAACAATTTTAATTTCCTGCTGTATCATATGTTGCACCATATTTAAATTTATTGCATCTTTGGAATTTTGGGCTTCAACCACATTACACAGTTTTTTATTTTGTATGTTAAAATTTCCATCTGATGTCATTTAAAATCCTATTCTAGGAGCACCTCGACTTATAGTCTCTGCTCGTTTAAAATGACGTTCGAACACATTGATACTCATCTTGAAAATGACATAGATTTAACAAAGCGCTGGTTAATAAATAATTCCAGCCTTCGTAATTCTTCAATTATTCCTTTATCTCATTAATGTAGCTGGAATTACCGGCGGCCTGGAAAGCTAAAAGTAAACGAAATCGATTTACCAAATCGTTTGGATCATCCCAATAGAAATAGTCCATTTATTTACCCTTTTCACTAATCATATACTTTGGTATTAATCCTTTACCTAGTGAAAAACGAGTTCTAATTTCTCTAGCAGATTTTGAAGGAGAAGATAAATTAATTGCTTTCGCTATAAAATTTTGAAATTTTAAACTGTTATTCTCACGAACAGCTTCATCAACTTTATAATATTTCTTATGTAAGAAGAGACAATATTTTTATAATTTTCAAGATCAATTATAATAATATAATTATGTTCTGAAACCTTTTTTAACCAAAAGTTCAAATAAACCTTTGGTTTCAGGATAACTTGAATTACCGATTAAAACATAATTTTGTTCATTTATTGGTTAATCACCAATCATTAATTTCCCTTTAGATAATTTTCGAACAACATACACATTATCTAGTTCCTTTTTCTTCTCATCTAACATTTTAAGGCTGATGGAATTTGAAAAACATTCATGTAGAAAAACTCAGATTCCAGGGGCGCAACAAGCAAGGGGTTCTGGGTGTCAGAACACCCACACGGAAAAAATATGTCCTATAAAAAGTGTAGAACTCAGTCTGGGAATCTTGGATGGATACCAAAATGTTGTAAAAATTGTAAACCTCCTTCTATGAAATTTACAAGATATTTCAATACTAAGTGCAAGAAAGAACTACATAAAGCCCTGGACAGTCTAGGAAAATATGAAGGGTTCTAAAACAAAATAAAAAAAGCAAAGCTAACTTCAGACTTTTGTGTCCAAGTTCATATCACACACACGAGAAACGTTTTCGTTACTTATTTAATACACAAAAACCTAATTCTATACCTAACCTAACACTACTACATACAACGCAATTCTCTAACGCAGAATATCGCACGCTGAGTATACCGGTCAAAATGGTCCTTACATACTAACTAGCCAAATTTTCACCGCTTGTGAGAAACGTCACAGTGACCCAAGTGATATTTAATTTGTTTTAACATGTTTTATTTAAATATTATACTATAACTGTATCATTTTATTATTTTTAATATTTTAATGTTTAATATTTTGTGAGATTTATATAAGTACACTTATTAACTTTATATTTCACTCTGCCAGCTGATGGTCGACTGCGCACATCGACGCGCATCATTTTCCTAGACTGTCCAGGACTTTCTGTAATCCCAGCTCTTCAGTAAATACAAAACTATTTTTCCTAGACTATTATAGAGAACTTCCAAGAATCATTTGCATTTAGTATTGAAAAGTTTGAAACCTTTTATTAAAAGTCATTCAAGATCTCCAATATTTTGGTACCCGTCCAAAACTCCTGGACTAATTCTAAATTTTTTCAGAACATATTTTTTCCGTGCAGACAGTAATTCGAGTATACCTACTTGCAATATGTGTGGGTGTTCAAATTATTAAATGAATAATAAAATTCCATACTAAACGCACTTTTTGAGGGTTTTATTCCTTTTTTTTTTCTTTTTTTTTTATTTAGTTTTAATGTGTAGGGTAGCTCCCGACACCCACTGTTGAGACCCTTGTTGCGCGCCTGTCTAATTCTGTAAATTTTTCAGATGAATTTGAAATAACGTTTTTAAAGGCATCTTCCATCTTCCATGATGGAAGAAACAAAATATTGACAGCTATGAGGTGACTGATAGTCACTGAGCGGCATGAAGGCTCAAGCCATTGTCGTCATTTCTATGAAGGCTGTACATTTGAAAAGGATGATTGCAATAATCTTTCATCATTTCATTTTCATCATATTTATTATAAGAAAAAATGAATCACTATTTTTAGTGACAATTATATAATACATTTATATTACTAAAATCATTTAAACTTGTCAAGAATCGAATGAATCTTTAAAATCGCAGATCATTGCAATTCAATTCATTCCCGCCAAACTATGTATCGCCGAGCGAGGTCAGCACAGTACATCATAGCCTTTGTAGGGAATCACTGATGACCGTTTTCAATAGAGAGTTTCCTCTCTATCATTGTGTATACTTCGTGTCTACGGAATAAGATAAGTTTTCCTGTCTACCATTATACATACTCTGCGTTCGCGGGAGGATCTCTCATCCTCACTTCATGTACTTTGCGACGCCATATTGCTCCACACACTTGGTGATGGACCGTAGCGGGAGTAAGATGTTCTGGCGACTGCGCGTGCAATGCGCATGTCTTATATAATAAAATCAACTTATAGTGACTGAATTGTGATGTAACTTATTTCTGATCCTAACATGGAATAGGACTTAAATAATAATCTATATAGTCACGCCATGCCCGTTCCCTATAACTGGTGACCCCGACTAAAGAACTTAACGCAATCTTCTGTGCATAAAAACCACATTCTGAGATGACGAAAAGTGGACGAGTCCACTATTGCTCCAAAATTCACCTCTCGTCTACTTCGCTACGGTCCACGATTCTTTTGGCAATTTCATCACCAGTCACCAAGTGGCAAATTTTCTGGGATTCTGGACCATTTTGAGAGCACATTTCCTTTATACCGCCAAGCAGAGTTAACATTTGTGGAGATTTTACATCGATTTTGGAAGGACGCCGAATTTGAATTTTTCCACGCCATGCCGGCTTCAACGGTCATCGAGAGACGCCTTGATTGATTCGAATTTTCATCCTTCAGCATCGGCCTGGATCTTCAAGTTATTTTCTCCAAAATACACATTTTCGAAAAACTATGTAAGTTTTTCGTCCTTCGATTTTTTCTGTGCTTTTACGCTAACTACTTTTGTATTATTTTTGCTATACCCTAATAGCACATTCTGTTCCTGGGACGTTCCTGGACGTTCCTGGAACGTTCCTGGAATATATGAACATTCCAGGAACATCCCAGGAACAGAATGTGCTATTAGGGTATGGCTATATGCTTGGATATTCTGTTACGCTTCGCTCTCATTCGAATTTTTCTTCCGGAATCCAGTTATTTTGATCGCCGCTTATCGGCTACATTATTTTCTTTCAACGAGACTTTGTGTTGACACTTTGTAACATTATAAATTTTCTTTTTAACGAGCATTTCTCAGGTATTCGACTTATCATGTTGGTATTGTCAACTTTGAAGATATAGAGACCGACGTAGCATTGACTTGACGTAGACTTGACATAGCAGTAGCGTAGACACGATGCGCGCGCATGTATTGCCAACTGTTTAGTTTTATGTGTCGTTCGTGTTCCACTGTTTCGCAGAATCAAGATAAAAATGTCGGACTAATGTTTATGTTTTGATTTCATCGAAAGTGAGGTTACGACGTCCAGGGTTGTTTTATTTTGCGGTTTTGTGGAGAGTGCTTTCGCAGTGGGAAATTAATTTTGC
Source organism: Synergus itoensis (assembly GCA_904066005.1). Lineage (NCBI taxonomy): Eukaryota > Metazoa > Arthropoda > Insecta > Hymenoptera > Cynipidae > Synergus > Synergus itoensis. Next base: position 110,360 of record CAJFCP010025577.1, read on the forward strand.
AAATTGTGACGAAGAGGAATTTATTAAAATGATAAGTATAGAGAAAATTTTTTCTGCTCTTGAAAATCTTCAAATTATGCGAAGAAAAATGGATTATTAATTTAAATATTCAATACTGTGGCATAAATATTACCCCGTGTGGAAATTGCCCAGCTTAGCCATTTTTAAATGTTGGCCCTCTAGAAGCCCTACGAAGGCGCGCCTCTATAGTATGCCCCTCTGGGCCCTTGCTATAGAAAGGGCCCAGAGAGGCCCAGAGGGGCCTCTAGAAGACCCTCGCTGGTACCTACAATGGTTGCCCCTCTTGTTGTTTTTAAAAATTTTCAAAGTCCACACTGGTACTTTTTTATCGTGAAATCTTTTATGGTTTTTGGGGATGTTGAACAAAAATAAAATTTTCCATTGTTAAGTTAAACTCTAAGTTAAAAAATTAGGTTGAAAACGACAAAGGTTTAAAACATAAAAATAGGATTTAAAATATATTTTCGAAAAATGTTTTTAATTTAAACTTGTTGATCACTGTGTCCTAGCTGCGACACATTTTTCTTGGTTTTTGAACACGTTAAAACCCCATGAAAATGTTAATAAGTCAGTTAATGTGCTAGCTGATTCAAATACCGATCATCGGAAGAAAGATGAGATTTAAAACTTGTTCTAATGCTGGAAACGAACATCTTAGACTCAAAAATAATTCTAGCGGCAATGGGGTGAAGGACGTGACTTTTAATTTATTAATCTTATTTTCGTTTAATACTTGATTCGTTTTATTTCGTTTTGTGTTCGAATTGAATTGAAAACAATTTATTAATGCCAACAATGAGTTTATGCAGTGTTCCTTATAGTTCGACTATAATTTAAAAAAATAAAGTTTCTTTGAATATAATAACTGTTTTTCATTAATTATAAAACAACTGTTCTTTCAAAAAAATTTTAAAAATGCCCTATCAGGGCAACAGAAGGGTAAACTTTTGTAGGGCCTTCGTGGGGCTTACGGGGGTCATATATGGACCCTACAGAGGGCCTACCTTGGCCCTACAAAGGGCCACTTTATTGGCCCTTCATAGGCAGCCTACATTGGGCCTTCGTAGGCGAGCATGTCAAAACTATGTTGGCCCTTCATAGTTTGCCATCGTGGGGCCAACATAAAAAGAGGGCAAACTACGTGGGGCCCCGCGGGGACCAACTCAAAATTTCCACACGGGACGTCAAATCTGAATGTTTTATAAAAATATCTATAACTTTTCGAAATAATCAACATTTTTTTAATTTCTGGAGCTTATTTTAAAGATAACTTTCTATCTGACATTTTTTATTTATTTTTATTGTGCGGGTCTAAAAGTTTGTGAAAAAGTTGGAAATATTTGAATATTTTTCCTACTGAGAAAGATATTTTTATAAAATATAAAAATCATTAATTATGATGTTTTTGCCAAATTATATTAAAATTTAAATTAATTTTAATTATTCGAAAATTATTGATATTTTTACAAAACATTGAGATTTAACGTAATAATTTTTTGTAATTTTAAAAAATTGACAATGTAACTTCGTTCTGGGCACATTTTTGATAGCTTTTAATTTACTTAAAAGAAAAAATGTAATAAAATAAAAAAATTAAAAAAATGTAAAAAATGATAAGGCTTAATGTATCGTAATTATCAATTGTAAGGTACTAATAAAAATGGTAATAAATACTGCAAAAAAATTTTTGTTTATTTTTTGTAAAAAAAAAATTAAAAAACCTTTTCGTTTTAGTAATGCTTTTAGTGCGAAATAACATTTTTTTTTATTTTTGTCGGGAACTTTCTCCCATGCGTTTCTTAAGGGCATTGCATAAACGAACTTTAAAATTTGTGTGGCTACACCAATGGGCGTTTCTTATGTATCGAGGTATCTGATTGGTGTAGACAATATGGCTGTACGGGAGATGACAGATAAATTGAAATTTCACGCCGGGAATATTGTAATTTTATGCATATCTCCGACACTTACGGAAAATTCGAAGGTGTCATAGAAAATTCTATAACTTCCAACGAAACATCTGTAAGAGAAAATTCGTAATAGATTACGTAGAAATCCGTATTTTGGGTCCAAAGTGGTCAAAATCTCAAGAACCATCGGAAAACGACATCATCTAGTGCGTCAGTCGTTCAGCGTAGCAAGAGGAGCCACGTGTTATACCGACCGAAAATTTGTATCACTCGCGCACTCACATGGTAGATGTCACTAGATGATATAATTTTCGGATGGTTCTTGAGATTTCGACAACTTTGGACACAAAACTTTGGCCATATTGTCTGCTGTGACAATCTCTATCAGATAGTATTCTTGCGAGGTTTCGCGACCACTTTGGACCCAAAATACGGATTTTTACGTAATCTATTACGAAATTCTCTCTTACAGATGTGTAACTGGAAGTTATAGAATTTTCTATGACACCTTCGAATTTTCCGTAAATATCGGAGCTATGCATAAATTATAATATTCCCGGTGTGAAATTTCAATTTATCTGTCATCTCCCGTACAGCCATATTGTCTACACCAATCAGATACCTCGATACATAAGAAACGCCCATTGGTGTAGCCACACAAATTTTAAAGTTCGTTTATGCAATGCCCTTAAGACTAGCAGCTGCTGATTCTCGATGTTTGATGGATTTACTGTTTCGAAACTATTTTCAACATTGTTGTTTTCTTCGGCGCTGACTGCCTCATCCTGATCCTCGTCGATTGGAAAATATTTCAGTATATTGCCTGCAATAACAAGTTTTCACTTTATACAACATTTGAGCGGATATTTATTTATATTTCGAAATATATGAGTAAATAAAAAGAAGGAAAATTTGGAGAAACATTTTTATAAACATCTATAAAAACTATATTTTTTTCAAGAATTATAA
>CAJFCP010025579.1:44875-59363 GCA_904066005.1 Synergus itoensis
TGAATTTTCTTAAGGCTTGGTGAGAATCTTGAACGGCATCACTATTTTTAACCCCGGATTTGGAAAGAGCGGGAAATTTTACGTCCAAGTAAGGTGTCACATATGGGGTTCATTTGATCCACAAGGTCATATGAAATTATTTAAAAAAGCAAAGTTGACCTTGAAATGACCTTGAAAATGACCTTAAAGGTCAAGTTTGATGCTATCATCAGTTGACCCCCTCCAAACCAAACAACTTTTATCCGAAACATTTTTCGATTACTCTGCAAACTTTTCAGTAATTCGGCTGTCCAAGTTAAAATGGGACACCCTGTATTTGTGTAAAATTTGACACCCCCATTTTTTGTTAAATCTTCACGTTTTGTGACCCCCTGAACCCGAAAAACATGTTTTTACGAATGTGTCTGTCTCCGTCTGTGTGTCTGTGTGTCTGTCTGTGTCTGTCTGTGAGTCTGTAGATTTTTAGTTTGTGACACACACACACACACACACACACGCGCGCGCGCGCGCGCGCGTGTGTTTGTGTGTGTGTGTGTGTAGATTTTTATTTTTCATTCACGATAACTTTCGAAGGAATTGACCGATTGGATTGTCCTTTGGTATACTCTTTTATTGTCCTAAAATGAAGGCCGAGTTCGTTGGCCAGCTATTTTTGATGAAAATTAATAAAGTTAGAGCATTTTGAAAATTTGAAAAAAAAAAATTTAATTTAAAGCCAAATAACGCACGATATGAAAAAGAGTCAAAGGATGAAAAATATATCTTTTTGAACGCCCTACAGGACTGACGTAACAATTTTTTAAATTTTCTTGAAAAATCGAAAATTAAAATTTTGAGCCAAATAACGCGTGATACAGAGAAAATTGTAAGAACATAATTATTTATCTTTGATGAGAATGTGTTCCTTAAGGTCGACAGAACCTTAAGTAAATTAGTTTTCTTCTTCATTGAAACTAAAGTAATTTAAATAAAAGTATATAGCAGCGATGAAGGTGGTAAACGAATGCAAGCGCGCGAAGTGTGATGAGAATGTGTGCTCACAATGGCACCCCTAGTTTGATCTATAAGCATGTTTTTTTTTCAGCCGCTTTGTTTCTAAAACTTTCTGAATAATGATTGTAATAATTTTTCTCGAAATGCATGAATTTGTAATTTTGTTAAGAATTTGTTTTATTTTCAGGGTGAAAATGTCTGACAATTGCTTGAAAATAAATTGCATATGGTTCATAAGAGATTTTGATAGATTCATAAAAGAAGATGGAGTGAGATTTTCACCAGACATTACGTATGAAAATCATCAGTGGAGATTTCAAGCGGTATGTCCTTGGGACAATTCTTTCAATATTAGGTTTGGAAGATCTACACAGGAGAGCTATACTTTTCCGCTTGGAAAAAATATACAATTTTCTATTATACTCTCTAAAAGACATCAAACTGGATTAAGTCTCTGCCATACAATTCCTGCTGGAATTGACATCGTTCAATTTGAATCTGCCTATATTAGTGAGTCACAATGGGATCCTTACTTAGTTGACAATATTCTCCAGATTGTCTGTAAGGTCACAGAAGTTCAAGACCAAACTGAAACATTTGTCTATGAACCATTGATGAATAGTGAAACTTTAAGCGACGTCAAATTACTTGTGGGTAATGTGAAATTATCAGCCCACAAAGTCATTCTTCATGCTCACAGCCCAGTTTTTGAAAAAATGTTTTCCCACGAGATGAAAGAATCCATTAATAATGAAGTCGAAATCAAGGAAATGAGCTCAGAAATATTTCAGGAATTACTTCGATACATGTATACAGGAAAAGTGAACAACATGGAAGATAAAGCGCGTGACATTCTAATTGCAGCTAATCAGTATCAAATAAAAGGACTTATATTGATGTGTTCAAATTTCCTTGGCGCAAAGTTGACAATGGAAAATGTCCTTGAGTTTTTTAAGCTTGCTGACGATCACAATATAAATATTTTGAAAAAACACTGTTCTCGTTTGATTATCGAACATTACAGAGATTTTGTTAAATCAGAAGGATACAAGGATTTATTAAAAACGCACCCTCATTTAATTATCGAAGTAGCCACTACAGTGGCATTAGAATATAATGTAAGTTATAAGCATGGGGGTGACTCTCTGGAATGAAAATATGCAATATGTTGACTGAATCCGACTGGTGGCGCTGATTGTACTTCAGGCCGACTAAATCAAAAATTGCACGGGAAAAGACGTGAAAATTCAATTTTCTCATTATAAAAACTATTTTATCATATTTTCTGGCCAATCCTGGATGAATCCTGCGGTAGTCTGCCTGCAGAGAAATTTTTTCGGCGCTCACGCCGTATTTTCGGCTCGGTGATAATTTTTCTAGCTCTTCCGCTGTGAAAAGCCTTTTTTCTTGAGTTACCAACGACATCTTGCAGTTTTAGAGATTTTCTTTATCCTGTGAAAAAACCAGTAATTTAAAAATTCATCTTCTCATTTTACACAAAAAATATTATATTTTATCATTTTTAAGTAGATTGGCCTTAAGCTGTTCATTTTCAAAGAATGGGTTTCAAAATGGGAGATTTTCTTTATCCTATGAAAAGAAATTAATAATATGGTTTGTCTTCTAAGTCAAAAAAAAATAGTTTTCTCAATTTTTGAAGATTTTAATTAATTAATTTATTAAATTCAATTTGAAGTTTCAATTTATGGTTTGTTTTATAATTCAAGAAAATATTTTTCTCAATTTTTGAAGATTTTAATTAATGAATTTATTAAATTCAATTTAAATTTTCTGTCTAAAAACAAAGCGAATTTTTGTCAAGAACTGGAGCATTTTACCTTTTGCAGGAGTAAGTATTGATTTAAAAAATATTTTACAGTTTCTTGATTAATATCTCGTAAAAGAAAATACGATAAAATAGTTTTTATTAGAAGGAAATTGAATTTTCACGTCTTTTCCCATTCATTTTTTGATTAAATCGGCCTGAAGTACAGCCAGCGCCGCCACGCTGATCAGTCATTTGAAGTTTCTTTTCTTTTTTTCGAATTTTAAAAGTACGTTCGTGAAGTGACTTTAAAATATTTGTTTATGTATCTTTGTCTTACGCCAATTAACCTTCCTTTTTTTTGTGCAAACCCTTCTGAAGATGATTTTCATTTTGCTGATGATACGCTTACTAAACTCACATAAGTCACAATCGGCGACCAGAAATCTGCCGCTTTAAAGGCTTTATGCTCTACAGATATAAAAATGCCAATATTAGAAGGGATTGGACATAAAATATATGTATTCCTGATTTGTACTCTGAAAAAAATGGATGAAACAGTAGTTATAAAAAGAGCTTGTGAAATACAATATTCTAAGGTACTTTAATACAAGCAATGCATTTGAGACTATGCACCTAGATTTAAGAATTCTTTATTTTGATTAAGTATGTATTTTTGTATTACGTTCTAGCTTTGTATTTGTATTCCCAAAATAAAACCAATTTTCAAAAAAAAAAAGATATGCGAAATAGTTCCTCAAATTATGTAGAACTTCGGGTATTGTGAATTTGCGGAGAGAAAGCAGATATAAATTCCCCAGAGAGTCGAATAAGATCCCTAGGAAGTTGTATCGAGGACTTCGTTTTACACTCTAAAAAAAATCTATTGATTGTGAAATTACGTTCCTTTTAAAATGTAAAATGTATACAAATTTACCTTTAAAATAAGCCCAAAAAACATTAGAAAGTATTCATTATTTCAAAAATTATTCATATTTTCATAAAACATTGTGATTTAACATATTTTTTAATATCTTCTTAAAATTAGAACAGTCACTATGTCTTTGGTTAATTTTAAGCAGAATTTTGATAGCTTTTAACTTACTTGAAAGAAGAAATGTAATCTTTGATATAATTAAATTTAAGAGAACTTAAACGATAATTGAAAATAGATGGTTTCATATTTCTGTTGGAAGTAAAAAGATATAAAAGGATAGAAATTTTTGGATATAAAAGGATAGAGATTTTCTATCCATCCCAAGTGTACATTTTGCATCCATCAAATGCTATCTTTTTCTATCTTTGTTTGTATCCATCGTTTTCACTAGGCTCTATCTTTTCCTATCTCTTTCTATCCTTTCCAAAAAATTTGAATTTCTTCTATCTTTTTCTATCTTTCATTCTAACTCTTCAAAAAAACAAAATTAATATCTTTCTATCTCCCATTTTCAATCTTTTTCTATCCTTAGTTTTAAACTTATTAATTTTCAAATTTTGAACATGCATAATAATATTTTAATAGCAATGCAATATATTGTACATAAAAATAGTATTCTAATCTTACCGTTAACACATGTAATACTGAAAAAACCGCATCTATGGGGGCGCGAACCCACGCGCGTAGAATTCACTGTCCAACGCTTAGTCCACTGAGTTCATTATAGTGTTTTAAAAATCAGTATCACTCATTCAGAAGAACCCTATCCTAATTTATCCCTTGTTTATGTAACTCTATCCTTTACAATCTCTTTGTTAAATCTATAACTTATATCTTCAATCTTAATTATTTTTCGTCTATTCATCTTTATTCCTTTCAATCTCTTGGTAAGTATAATCACTAATCTATCTCCATCAGACCCCTTTTGTCTCTAACTTATCATATTCCTTGTTTGGTACGTCTTTTTATTTTTTACTTTCTTGCACCAATATGGCTCTACTCTTTTAATCTTTAATTTTTTTATTTAAAGTGAATCTTTTAATACGCTCTTCTCTATCTCATCGATATTACTTATGATCATAATTAAAATGTATAAGTTTCATGATTTTTATAGATTTTAAAAGAAATTCAAATTACAACAGCGTTGAAATGGTTAGGCAGATATAAATAGAAAAATATATGTGGTATAAAATATTAAAATGATTGTATAAGGATAGATATGGATAGAAGAATAATTATTGAAAAGGATGAGGTTTTGGTAGTGTACTTCGAGAGAGATAATTAAAACTAGCTGTGAAGTTGTAGCAACTTTTGTGCTCATTGAATGAGCACTTTGTTTCCTGAAAACTTCCTGGAAGCTTTCCTCATAGAGGAAGCATTAATTAATAATTAATCAAATGTATTAATATTAGGTCACATGATTCGTGTCAACACAAAATAAGTTTATTTTCCTTACATCAGCTTTAAATTTTTATTATTTGAGAAATTATAGTTGAAAAATTAATTGTTGAAAAATACAATTAACTATAACTTTCTTATTTCTCAATGAAATGCATTAATCATATAGGTCAATCGATTCATCTCGACACAAAGAATATTTATTTTCGTTACGTCAGCTCAAAATTTTGATTATTTGAAAAGTTATAGTTGAAAACTTAATTTTTAAAAATACAATTAACCATAACATCCTTATTTTTTAATGAAATACATTAATCATATAGGTCAATCGATTCGTCTCGATGAAAGAAATCTTCATTTTCCTTACATCAACTTTAAATTTTGAATATTTGAGAAGTTATAGTTGAAAAATGAATTTTACAAAAATTATAAAAGTACATGAAACTTGCAAAATTAAATATTCTGGTAAACCCTTGTAAAAAAATTCAACTTGGTACACAGTGGAATAAATATGCAAAATTTTATCAATTTATTTATACGCGTTCTAAAGATATTGCAAGATCGTTAAAAGCGTGACACACACACACACACACACACTTCCGGACAATTTTTCAGGACATCATATTAGACATATTCCACTTAAAATATGTTCAAAAAAACCTTTTTTTAGAAACTGGATTTTTGTCACCACTACAAAGCTTCCTCTATGAGGAAGCAAAAGTATTAAAGTGATTCAACTAAGAGAGATATAGATAGAAAGATAAAGATTGAAATGGATAGACTTGATAGTATACTTCAAGAGAGATAGAGAAGGATTGAAATTATTATACGTGAATAGATGTGGATGTAAAGGTATAGATTGAAAAGGATAGGCTTCCTAGTAGATTGTAGAAAGGATAGAAAAGGATTGAGATGATTAGATTAAGGATAGACATGGAAAGCATTGTAGCGATTGAAAAGGATAAACTTGGTAATACTCTGCAAGAGAGGTAGGAAAGGATCAAAATATGAATATACAAGGATAGATTTGAATAGAAAAAAGGTAAGCTGAAACTAAGAAGAAGACATTGAAAGAGATAAGTTTATAACTAGGTTGGGATAGAAATTAAGAGATTGAAACACATAGGAGTGAATTTAGATTTACAAGGAAATAGTCAGGGATAGACAAGAATAGGCGAGAGTTTGAAAGAAATAGAAAACTGAGGATTAAAAGGGATAAAAGCGAATTTTGATTGACAAGATGATAGAAAGGTATAGACGAGAATAGGTGAGAGATAGGCAGGAATAAAGAAGTGGGGATTGAAATAGATAGGAACGCATTGTTTGACAAGAAAATAGAAAGGGATAGACAAGAATAGGCAGGAGATAGGAAAGAATAGAGAAGTGGGTATTGGAAGGAGATAAGAGCGATTTTGAGTAACAAGGAGATAGAAAGAGATAGACTGTAATGGGCGAGAGATAAATAGAGATAGAGAAGTGCGGATTCAAAGAGATAGAGTTGATTGAAAAGGAAATAGAAAGATATAGACGAGGATAGACAATAGGTTGAAAGAGGTAGAGAACTGGGGATTGAAAGAGATAGGCTTGAATAAAAAGGAATAGAAAAGAGGTGATTCAAAAAGATAGGCATGAAAGTGGATTAATATGGAAATAGAAAGAGATAAGCGGGTATAGGCGGGTATAGTTCTTTCTTAGGGATAGAAAGCGATAGAAAGGGATAGAATTTATATATATTTACTTCCAACAGGGGTGTACCTCTGCGTAGGGATCTGCGAAAGGTGTGGAATCAAAAATACAGTTTAGCGATCCATAATAGTGACACATTCTTCACCTTCTAGAATCAAGTCTTGATATTCTGTAATTACCAATTATTACTTCTAACGTCCAAAAGCTTTTGTAAGTTTAGCAATGGTAATTTCACCAACCCAAATAGCGATGGAAGCACTATAACCAACAATAAGTGTGACCAAAAGAACGCTGAATATCCTTTCCGGCACGATCTTTCCCTTTCCATCAATTTCCTGTTTATTAAACTTCCTTGTGGAAGTTCTGATATTATTAGCTTCTGTCCATTTATTGCGGATACCTGATTCCATGAGCTTTTCGATAAGAGCATTAAATCTATCTGTGTAGGGGGAACTACTTTCGAGCATCATAGTATTTAACGATGACCATAGTGATTCATCTAAGATTTTTGCTCTTGGTGAACCGTCGTCATTCTTGAAATTTTGAATGAAATGTTGGCTCTCTGCATTTCTCATCACGCAAGCAGAATCCAGATTCTGCATAAGCTTGTAGCAGTCGGATTCTATCTGAACGCTTAAAGTAATATTTTTTCCTAATTCTCGTGCCAATTCAGGGTTAACCCTGTAGACTGTTCGTTCGAAATTTGGATGAGCCAACAGTTTCAAGTCAGATAGACGAACGTCTTCCAATGTGTTTATCTGATCCTCCGATTTAGTTTCGATTTTAAAAGCAGTAAATCCGGCATAAATGGTTGAAGAATAAACAATTCCAGTAACTGCTAAAGTGCAGAAAATGATCCTTTCTTTCAAATTCCGTGGCTGTATCGGCACCGATGTTTGAAAAATGAGGGCGGTAATGTTTATAAATTCCCATGATGAAGACTTGAATCGCAAAATGCGAGAAAGAAGCCATGTGCTTATGGTCAACAAAACTATTAACATCGTTGCCAAAAACAATTCCCTCTGGCCCACCAAAATTAGGTTCTCCTTTTTTATAATTGGTACTATGATCCAAAAATTTTCTAATCCGAAGAACGTGAATTCCATTTGTGTTTTATTAGGGCAAGGAGGTACCACTGAATGGACAATTGTAAACTGTATTTTGCTGAAGTACAGCATCCTTATGAAGCCCTCCGCATAATCTGGATTACAGTCAAACTTTCCAAAGTCTTCTTTTCGAGATGGGACTGAAATTATGTTAAAGTTCATTTTTCTTGATAAGACCTCTACATGATCTACATCTGGTCCAAACGACTCAACTGGATGATGAGTGGAGTTCCGTTTGACGTAAGCAGTAGGTGGACGATTGAATAATCCAGCTTTTAGTGGGTATCCTTGCAGATCATTCAATTTTTCTGGAAACCAATCTATCTTCGAGTTATACAGCTTCCTGGTGATGATGTTGCTGAACGGATTGAAGTAGTTTAGTGTCGCCAGACTTGATTGCCTTTTCAGAATCAGTGGTTTACTGACTTTTCCTTCTAAAACTTCGAGAACAGTAACATCTAGAAACTGGTGTTGCCACATCCTACGAAGCAATTCATCAAAGTTTGAATGCTGGTCATCTTCAATCAGAAAGAGGAACAAACACTTTGGTCGGATCTTAGGTGATGATGTTCGAATTAGAAAACTTGTTGGTTTTGATAGGTATCTATCACCTTTTGATTGAGTAATAACCATAAACAATGTTGTCGATCTAGGATTCACCAACGATTTTACAAATCTAGAACTTTGAAACTCTTTATCGTCGATCTGATCGAAAAGGATGGTTATAGTAGGAAATTTGCGGTTTAATTGACGAATTACTGTATCGACTGTTGTGAAGTTTTTCATACTTGCATCCTCAATTAGAAACAACAATTGATGAACGTGGGAATTTCGCACAAGATACTTTGTTAAGTGCCTCAACCAAGGCGGACTATCAATTTTACGTTTGCAATTTATTTCACATGAGAAGAGCAACACCAGTATTAATATTTCGAAATACCTACACATCTTTGTACTTTTTTAAGAAGTGGAAAATGTCTAAATAGTCGTCACAAATTACATGAATGTTTAGTTTTGACTGGTTGTAAATAGAATATATCACCAATTTCTATTTGCCTGATGAAATTTCATTTTTATAATCTGATCTTCAGAAACACTAGTGAAGTTTTTTCCTGTCAACCAAGGAATGACGCAGATGTGCTGGATATATTAAAAAAAAATATATATATAATGTAAATTTAATTTTGCATTGTGAGAGAGCAGGGTGAAATTAGAAGAATACTTTGCATTTTTTGCATGCAATATATTATTATATTTCTATTATAGATTATAGATAAATAATTTTCAGAATGAAGTTGAGTGACATAGATACGTGTTGCTGAGATCGATAGGCTTTATCTGAATGTATTTATCTCATTATGCATATTGTACACCAGTAATGACTAAAACAAAAATACCAGGTGTAATATTGATTTTTCTAAAATATGAAATTTTCAACCTATTTTTTCTGTCCTTTTTACCTTTTGACCTTGTTTCGAACACTAGTGTATACAGGGTGTCCCATTTTAACTTAAACAGCAGGATAACTCGAAACTTTGCAAAGTATTCGAAAAATGTTTCGGATAAAAGTTGTATGGTTCAGAGGGGGTCAACTGATGATGATGTCAAATTTGACCTTGAACTTTATTTTCAAGGTCATTTCAAGGTTAACTTGTTTTTTTTTTTAATGGAAACCCCTATTTTTGACCCTGGATTCAGAAAAAGCGGGAAATTCTACGTTCAAGTATGTACCCAAGTTATCGGTAAATTTTAACCTTGAAGTCAATTAAAGGTCTTTTGAAATCAACAAAGTTTTCCGGGAGGTCAAGGTCACTCCTGAAGTAAATTTCAACGAAGAATTCAATGGTGACCTTCAATTTAACCTTAAACTTGATTTTCAAGGTCAACTTTGTTTTTTTAAGTTATCCTGCTGTCCAAATTAGAATGGGACACCCTGTATATTATAGTACATGACCTTTAAAAACATGGAAAAAATTTTCACAGTTCTTCCTAGAAAGAAAAACGAGCCATAGAACTTAATTTTTTGAATTCATTTCTATCATGTTCCCTGGCATCTCAAATCTCTGCTGGCAATAATGAAATAGAAAGAGCAGGTAATAATAGAAATTTGGAGATGACTCCGTTCTGTACGTTGATTATTTTCTTATTTTTGAAGAATGTATAAGAGGCATTGTCGAAAAAATTTAGAATAGAAATTCAGTTCCAACTGATAAGAAATACAATAATTTTGTAGTAAAGTTTTATTTTTTATTATAAGAGGTATGTACATATAAAAAAAAAGTATAAACCGCTTATCTATATTACATTATATGCATTAGGGGAGACCGGGGCGAGATGAGCATACGGGGTGAAATGAGACACTGAATAACAGAAATAATGATATTAAATATCTCAAAATAAAAAAATTAAATTAATGAAACAAATAGAAAATAAAAACCATTAAAATTTCAAACCTTAAATCCTGTTATTGTATGGTATTTTAAAACGGAAAGAAATTTTGGAAAATAAGAGATAATATTTGCAAACTAAGGTTTTTCATAAAGGTTATTTTTCGAACTTAATTTTACTAACATTTATACAAAATTATTTAATAAAAACCTAAATAACAATAACACTTGTGTAAGGTTTTCTTTACTACACCTAATAGGAGAAAACGAAATTGTGTTCGACCTTAAAAAAAAAAGTTTAAATCTTTAAGAGTGAGACAAGACTTTTAGAGTTTAAGGAGGTTAGGAGATTACAATTTCTACGTATTTTTAGTTAAATTGAATAAACGAATTGTATTAAACTGATTATTAATTGTAGTTTCACTCTTAAATATTTATAAACCCGTTCCTCTTAGTAATAAGTCTTAGTCTCCCCTACTTAGGCTAGATCTTTAAAATTTTCAAAAATATGATTAAGAATATAATTAAACATAGATTACTTACAATAATTTATAATGTTCATAAATATTTCGAAATTGTTTAGAAAACTTGAGTATATCTTTTGAAAATTTTTCAAAATCCTACAAATTCCTTCAAGACTGGAAATTTTTACAAAGCACTTCAAATATCTGGAAGTATTTTTACAATTTTGAAATTTTTCAAAAAATCCTTTCTAAAACTTGAGATCTTAAGAATTACTTTAAAAGCAGTGTAAAACTATTTTCAAGGCTATATGAAAAACTTAAACCTTTTAAAACTAATCTAAACTGAAACTAACTTAAAACTAAACTAAAAACTTTTTACAATTTGTTGTTATATATAATAAGAAATTGTAAAAAGATATATCTTAATTGTAAGAAGATATATCTTCTTATCTTAAAATCAATGTTTCGAGCAATTTTCGAAAACCTTTCAAGCTATTTAAAATTTCGTCAATATTCAGAAAATGATTTAATGACCTCTTAATTTTTTTTAATTCGTTATTGTAATCGTTTAATTAATAAATAGAAATTGGAATAGACTTTTGATAGACACTTTTGGGATTTGATCCACTAATTTTCTTTTTCCATTTCTTTGATTTCTCAAATCTTTTCATTTGAGAAATCAAATCTTTTTCCGGCGTCATCGATTCATTTGAGTCGAGAAAATTATTGGATATGACTCGGTGAATGCTTAGCTCTGAAACAAAAATGAATTTCTTAATGAATTTTTGAGGTATTGAATATAAATGTTTTTTGAATATTTAAACATTAAAAATTATAATTCAGTCTTCAATGCGCAGTTTAAAAATATTTTCATTTTTAAGGCATAAATTTGACTTATTTTTGACAAAACTTTTCAACTTTCCACGTAGAGATTTCAAAAAAGGCTTTTAAACTGATTTCAAAAGAATTCGAAACAATTTATTTTCTAAATTCTTTAAAATTCTAATTAATTAATTAATTAATTAATTCTAATTTATTCCTCGCAATCTCTTAAAATTTTGTAAAATTCCAAAAAAGCTCTTAAAATTCTTCAAAATTCCTAGAAACTTCTTAAAATTCCTCAAAATTCACAATCCCTTGAAGTTGATTAAAATTAGTTAAGATATTTTAAAATTCTTTTAAATCATTTAAAATTCCATAAAATCCCCTAAATTCCAATAAATCCTTTAAAAAATCATTAAAATTTCTTGAATTCCCCATCATTCCACAAAAGTTTTTAAAATTTTAAATAATCTCTTAAAATTACACAAAAACGTTCGTAGTCCCTTAAAATTTCTTTAAAAAAATTTTTTTTCTTGAAATTCTTCAAAATTCTAAGGAAACCTTGAAAATACCTCAAAATCTCTTAAAATTCTATAAAATTCGATAAAATCCTGAAAAACCTCTTGAAGTTCTTTAAAATGGCACAAAAACCTTTAAAATTCGTAAAATAACTTAAAACTACTAGAAACCTTTTGAAAATATGTAGAATTCTATAAAAATATTTGAAATTTCTTAAAATTCATTGAAATCTCTTAAAATTCCTAGAAACCTCTTAAAACTTTCAAAATTTCACATCATTTGAAAACTTGAGAATGACTCCGCTCACTTTTTCGTATTTCTTATTTGCTTTGAAATTTTTTTTTAAAGAATTTGAAGGTATGTTTATATTTCCATTATTAATAATATTAAAAATTCAAAATGCCAGTTGAGAAATTCTAGATTATGAGGTTAACCTTTTCTTTTAAAAATTCCATCAGAAAAGTGAAACTGACTTGCATATTTTCAAATTAAAATACATTTTCAGATAAAAATTGATTTGCACTTTGCACTTTTTTATTATTTAAAAAAGGCAAATTTATTAAAAAATGCAAACCTTTTTTTGAATTCTATCAGAAAATTTAAAATGCTTTGGATTTAGTTGAAGTTTCAGACGTTTATAGTCTGACGATTTTTTTTCGATTTATTGGAATAAAAATATCAACAACAAAAATTTTCCAAAGTTTCCAAAAGCTAAAATTTGTGGTTATATAATAGCAGAAATTTATCAGGTGTTGTCCGAGATTTTAAGAGATTTCGTAGAATTTCAAGGGATTTCAAGAGATTTCATGTGATTTAAAAAATTATAAAAGTATTTTAAGAATTTCAATATTAAAAGAATTTCAAGGATTAAAAAGACTAAAGGATTCTAAAAAGACTAAAGGATTCTAAAAAGACTTGAAAGAAAGTTTAAAAAGATTCGAAACTTTTCGTAAAATTTTAAGGATTTTCAAGAGATATAACGATTGGTAAAAGATGTCCTAGAATTGTAAGGCATTTTAAAGAATTTTAAGTGATTTCAAGAGATTTTGTGGATTTTTAAAAGATATCCTGAAATTTAAAAAGATTTTTAATTAACATTTTAACTTTTTAAATTTTTAAAGTTTTCGAACTTTTTATATTAAATTTTCTTTCAAATTTTTAATCTCATTTTTGTAATCTTTTTAAAAACATTTTAACAAACTAGAAACTTTGGGTAAATTCCTTGAAATCTTTTAAATTCTTCTTAAATCCTTCAAAAAAATTATAAACTCTCTTGAATCCTTACTAAATTCTTAGAATCATTTAAAACATCTTGAAATCGTTTAAAATATTTCGAAATCTTTTGGAATTCATTAAAATTACTTGAAAGATTTTGAATTCTCTTGAAATTCCTTTAACTTCCTTAAAATAATTTTAAATGGCTTGAAATCTGTTGAATATCTTTTGAAATCCTTTGAATTTTGAATTCTTTTGAAATTCATTAAAATTTCTTTAAAAAATTCCTTAAAATTCCCTATAAACACTTAAAATTTCTTGAAATCCCTTAAAAATCACTTTGAATCTCTTGAAAGTGAGATTCTTAAAAGTGTGTCTTGAAATCTAGTGAAATGGATAAGAATGTCTAAAAAATTCTTTTCATAACTCTTTTGAACTATCTTAAAAATCCACAAAAGTCACTAAAATTAAATAAACTCTCTTATTGTTAGAATCCTTTAACAATTTTTTAAATTCCTTAAAGTCTTTTTATCCCTTGGAGTTCCTAAAATTCCTTAGAACTCTTTTTAAAATCCCATGAATTTTCTTGAAATCCTTTCAAGTTAATGTAAAAAAAATAAAATAAAATAAAAAAAATTCAGACTAGATGTCTGAGGAATTTATAGATGTCTGTCAAATTATTAAAAAAAAAAATATTGCAAATATATACTTAAAGAAATATGTGTATAGTTTCAATTAAATAAATATTATACTTTGCATTGTAATGTTTGTAAACATTAAATTTCTTAGTTTCTTTTGGAAACATTAAATAATTTATTATTAAGGGGCACAATAATTGATTTAGTTTTCTTGTAAGCTAGGTATGATATTTATCGATTTATAACAATGAAATCCGATCGACTTGGGTCTTTTTTTAGTATATTGTGTGTTTGCTTTTCCGTACAATGTCCCTCCAGTTGTATGATTGGATGAAAAATATAATTTTTCCAGGCCAAAAGCCATAAGCTTTTTAAGTAAAATGTTATTTTTTTTTAAATCCGCCATTTTGTTGCATTTTGATTTTCTTTTGTTACAATCGGGGGTTATTGTATAGGAATTATATTCTAGTTTATGAAAAGTGCAAAATTTTAAAACATTCGATGCAATACTTTTTTTTTTAAATTCACAAAAATCACTTTTTTTCAGGCGGTCAAACT